>APFE030148268.1:101637-125545 GCA_000404065.3 Pinus taeda
ATTAGAATTCTAATTTAAGATTAAATTTTTTAAAATTCTGATTTTTTTTAGCCAAGCAACAGTGATTCCAGAATTATGCGAGAATTAACGCATCTACTTTGGAAGCTCATAGATTGAGTTTTACTTGACTAAATGAGGTACAGGACGGCGCATTGGAAAGATAAAATCAAGGAGAACATTTCTGAGGTTTTACTAACAAATTTAGTAATTTATTGGGTCAAAAATTAAGCAGAATATCAAGTTCCAAATTTCTAAAACAAAATCAATTTTCTAAATTTTATTTTCTGCATTTTCATTTGTCCAAACCTCTTCTCAATGCAGATCCATTCGTCAATGATATCCTTGGCCAATTAAACCATCCCGTGCATCAATAGAAATCTTACATTTTATTTTCAGCTATTTATCTAATTGTATTTGATTGGATTTGTTTTAAATGACATTTTGATTTTATTGTTGCATTCTAATTTATTTTGATTTCTTCTTGCAGGAAAACAATAGAAGAGGTGGAGAAAAAGATCTTAATCAATGAGAATGCTCCAGCAATTAAAAGATTGGAATTTTGAGCAATAAAATTGGATTGGGCAGATTTACTTTCAACAAACTTTCCTTTCAAAATACTTTTGCAAATATTATAAATAGCATATTGCAGAATGTAATAAAAGGTTGCTCTCCTCTGCAATTTAAGGCTTTTAAAAGCACTTTTGTAATAGGAATTTAGAGTTGTAGGAGGGAAGAGAGAAAATCTCAGATCTGGGGATTATTGAGGATTTTTCTTTTATATCTTGAATTATGTATGAGGGACAGAGTTTGCACTATTATGGCTCAGTTTTGAAAGCAGAAGTTCAAGCAATGTAAAGGACTATTGGAGACCAAAGTCAAAGAAATGAATGCAATAAATTGGTATTTCTAATACTATTGTTTCAAATATCAGTTTCATTTTTTTGATAACAAGAATGTGTCATTTTATTTATGTTTGTGCACTTTTGTTAATATGGGTAATTTGTCTCAATATTGTTATTATGTATCTTTGTTCTTATGGATTAAATTCTGATTTCTGAGTAACTACTTACTCAGAAATATGTCTTATAAAACTGATTTATTAAATAGTAATATGTTGTGAACTATTTCTGTATATTATTGTTTAATTATTGGATTTACTGATTTGATAATCAATATCATTTTTGTGAATTACTTCCTGGAATGTTGTTGGTTTATTATTTCAGTTAAAAGGTCTTAATAGGATGTGTTTTGGTATCCATAATATCAGTTAATTGAACTACTTCATTAACTTAATATTCAGTATAAATAAGACATATTTAAATCCCAGTACTTTATTTATCTTGGTCTTAGTTGGGTTAGATCTATATCTGCCTAATTAAGATAGGATTAAGATTAGTTTCTTTTTGCTTGCATCTTAGAATAAGCTTGCATTTAGAGTAATTTTTACATTCTTTTAAGTCCTCTTCTCAAAGAGAAAAATTTTTTGTTGTGGCTTGGCTGAACCCAAATTAGCTTAAGGGTCATTCTTTTGCCTGATCAACAAGAAGAGGTGATCTGATATCCATGTCTATTGGTAGTTAAAGATACATCATAAACCAATAGCGATAGGGAAAAGGTAACTGGACCTAGTTGAACCAATCGGAGCCACCACTCCAAATGGAAAAGGAACTGCTTTAAGGTCCAAACCGAGTGGTTATTCCCCAATGTTGATGCAGAAATTTTCGAGGCATCAATAGTACCTTGCACTAGTCCTCTTTCAAGGTGGGTTGATGGGTCCAACAAAATCAATGGCCCACTTATCAAAGGCCTGCAATGTAACTTGTGGTACCAATGGCATCTCATCTCTTCGAGAAGGCTTCCTTGTTCTTTAACACACATCACATGTTCAGCAGTACTCCTACACATTTTTATGTAGTGTAGGCCACCACATTCCTACTCTCAAAATCTTCTACGCAGTAGCCCTTCCTACATATTGTCCACTAGTTACACCCCCATGAGCATCTGCTAGAATCATCTATGTTTCATGTTCAGGAACATATATGTGCAGTGTCTCATATGGTCCCATCTTATATAATTGTCCTGCTATTAATGAAAATTCAACTGCCTTAACCACTAATTCTCTCTTTTGCTACGTAGTATACTCTGAAGGAGCCGTTCATGTGGTCAAAAACTGAATGATATATGTGAAATGGTCATTTGTCACTCTGATTGTAAATAATTGTGCATCAGGGAGATTATCCTCTATGTTGGTTGGTTCTTCCCATGTTTCTAGCCTTGACATATGGTCAGGTCCTGAATTCAGTCTCCCTAGTTTAATAATGATCTCAAAGTCATATTCCTGGAATAATAGTAACCATCTGCAAATATTTCCTCATAAGACAAGCTTATTAACCAAATACTTTAGTTCATAATGATTTGTAAACATTTTAAAGTGTGACCCTAGCAAATAGTGTCTAGACTTCTGCAAAGCATATACCATGGCCATTACTTCCCTTTCTGTAGTGGTGTAATTCTTTTCTGCTTTAGATAAATTTCTACTTGCAAAAGTTATAGGATGATGAATCTATCCTACACCAAGTTGTGCCAATACCACTCCCAAAGCTATACAAGAGGCATCCACATTGACATGGAATTTCGTATTCCACACACTAGTATAGGCCCAGCTACCATTTTTTCTTTCAATATGTCAAGGTTCTTATGACATTATTCATTCCACTGAAAAGTTACATCCTTCTTCAACAACTTCTCCTAGGCGCAATGATTTGAGCATACCCCTTGATGAATTTCCTGTAATACCCAGTATGCCCCAATGTAGTGAGAAGTTATCTTACTATATTAGGTGGAGGCAAGTTCAAAATGATAGTAATCTTAGCAAGGTCCACCATTAGTCCTTTCTTACAAACAATATGTCCCAATAATACACTGAAAGGTACACAAAATATGCACTTCTTTAGGTTCAAATAGATATGATGTTGTCTACATGTGTCGAGCAAAAGTCTTAAACTTCCAACATGTTTTCTAAACAATCCAAATATTGTCCAATCATCAAAATATACCTCAGCATAGATCCTAATCTCTCCTTGAGTCTTCTTCTCTTTCAACACCATAAGACTCACCCATTATAGTCCTTCTATTGGTTCAATAATTCGTGTTATTATCATGTTATCAAACTCTACTTTCACTTTCTCCTCATACTTTGGGTTCAGCCTGTAAGGTCTTTATTTGAATAGCTTTATATCGGGCTTAAGGGAATCTTCATGACTCCTAGATATCCTATTATACCCTTCATCTCTAAAAACTTGGTGGGAAATAGTTCTTGATATTAATGAAGTAACTTTGTAACTTTACATACTATCTCCTCATCCCAGTAGCCTCATATTGTTGCAAACTTGGGTACCTTCTTTGATCCTATGTTCACCTTCTTGGTATTTAGTGACTTCGTTATATCTGATCTCTCTAGCTTAGGTCCAGTTACTTTGTGGTATCCTTCTGACTATGTTATGTCGATGTTGCAAGGATCTTCTTCTTCATCTATAGTGAGGTTATAGCACTCTAGTGCATTTTCTATCTATGCAGCCCAATCACGTTGCTGCCATCTCAGTGGGGTTACATTCTCAAAGATCCTCTTCTTGATTGTCTGAAGGACCAAATCTATGTATGGGAAATCATCCTCAAATTTGAATATTAATATGAATCCATCAACCATGTCTACCTAGTTCACAGTACCATGTCGAAGCTTTGTTTCTAGGTACAAGTTCTTCGGGATTGTCTCTAATGTATGAATGAATCCATGTACCCATTCTTTCTATGGAATCTCCTTCCATGTTGTAGTGCATAGCTTGATATGCTTCCTAGGATTAGTTTCACCGTCATATTTTATCTCCACCTCTGTATCTATCTGTCCAAACCTTATCCCCAACAATCTTCGACATTCTTGCCAACCTCCTATATTCTTCTTGTGTGCATTCCACCATCTAGTAGGGGTAGCTTTCAAGGCTATATCCAAGGCTGACAACCTTCAATTTTTTTAAACTTGTTCTTCATAATCATTAATGAAAGTATTTACATCACCTAAGCCATCATAGGAAGGCAGGTTACATACCTTAGACATCATACAGTGAACTGATTTAGTAATTCTTGCACACGACCTTGTGGTTACTTCATGTAGCCTATTCTGCTAGTTCTCCCACTCTTCTTCTAAGTTTGAGGTACAAGAACCATCATGCTCCCAACTCAACTTGCCTTTTGTATTAGGGTTAACACAATCATGTTTCTTTAGTATCATTTGATAGATATTGTCTATGTTAGTTATGCAATATTCTTATTTAATTGGTTTTGTATATCTTACTCCTTCTAATGGATCTAAGGGAAAAGTTACTCTCATATTGTCCATATTGATATGCCTCATTGTCCATACAGCTTCACATAAAAACCAAAATTGTTTTAGATCCTCTAATCCAGTTACTTTGAAAACAGGTAGCTTAATATCATCATCCATGCTTCTTCTTGGAGCAGGAGGGGGAAGGGGAGAGGAAAATCCAAAAATACCCTGGCTATTACTGGATTCCGGCTTGTACAAACTCTCAAGCTGGGAGGGTGAATACTGCAAAGTTACCTAGGGGTTAGCAGGGTGGATTTATTCTCTTTAACTTTCAAATTCAATTAAAAGAGGACTATAATAATTCTATATAAATGTAATTGGATCTTTTCCATGAGATCTTTTTATGGTATCTACTCTATATCTCTTTCCACTTTGCTTTGTTCCGATCTCTTTCTCATATTTATTCTCTCTTCTTCCAAACATAAGTAAACTAGCAATTTGGTTGCATCTGTAAAACTTCCTTTTCACACAGAAGCATATTAATCCAAAGTTTTGTATAAAATCCTGTAGATTCACAAACTAATGCAATTTGCTAAAGCAAGAGACAAGAATCTACTTCTACTATTTACAACGGAAGCCCATAAACGTCGAGCAAACAATAATCAATAAAGGAATAGAATCAAAGGCACATAAGACAATAAATATCCGGGGAAAGCCACAACTCAAAACCCCACTATCTATTTTGTATTAATATGGAAAATCAAGATGAAATTATAATGTTTGTTCTCTCTAGAATAATCCCAGCACTCAGAAAATTCAATCTCCAACTCATAAGCAAGCTCGAGGCCAAAACTTAACCTCTTCACAAGTTATCCTAGTCTCTATTCCAATGTGTGATTCCTATGAAGGATAGCTTGTATTTAAAGGGAAAGAAAGCTTCTAAAAATAGCGCAATCCCTCAAGGATCAGTAACTAATTCCCTGCACTGTCAGTGCAACTCAGAAAACTCTAAAACAAATAGTACATTGTCCCTACAATCTAGTCTCAACTAGGTCTTTCTCATAATGGAAATGCATGAGTTTCTGGTGGTGGAATCTTCAGTTAACTAAAGTAGCACTAATTAGGTCACTAGTGTCCCAACTAATTGTTCACTCACTATTAGTTCCTGAAATTGATTGGAACTAATTTAAATGGAGTTAACTCAATAAATTGAGTTAACTAATTACAACTCATTCATAACTCATCTTTAACTCCTATAAGTTATGGAGAACATATACGTGTCTTCTAAGAGACTTCCAATTTGAATTTCCTAAATTAATTAAGTTAATTAAGCTTAATTAATTATTTTCAAATTGATATGAGAAAAGAATTTTATTTTAATTCACAGTTTAATTCAAGGATAGATTAAAGTGGAATTTCTTGTTGCCATTTCTCAACACTCTCTCTCAATAAGAAAGGGATTATCTACTACCCTGATCTTGTCTTTGTGAAACTCAAATTTACATATTGGCAATGCCTTTGTCGAGATGTCAGCATCTTGCTCCTCCATGGGAATGTAATCTAACAGCATGATTTTCCTCAATACACAATCTCTGAGATGATGATACCGAATATTTATATGCTTGGACCAATCATGAAAAACTAGATTTTCAGAGCATTTGATACAACTCTGGTTACCACAATAAATCATCGTCAGATCCATCTTCTGACCAAACAAACCAACAAAGATCTTCCTCATCCAGATAGCCTCACATGTTGCTTGACTTGCAGCCATGTACTCTTCCTTTGCCAAACTGAGTGCACCAATCCTTATTTCCTGTTGTACCAAGAAACTGCAGTTGGCCCAATACTAAAGATCCCTCCTAGTGTGCTCTTCTTGTCATATGGACTCCCCACCCAATCTTCATTGATGAAGCCTTGAAGCTTCACTCCCTCTGTCCATCTATACCACAACCCAAACTGAGTAGTTCCTATGAGGTATCTCAATACATGCTTTGTCGCCTTCCAATAAAACTTGGTAGGCCTAACCATCACTTGACTAAGCTGGTTAACTGCATAACACATATTTTTTCATGTGTTCACCAAATACATGAGTGAACCCACAAGTTGTCTGTAAACAGTAGCTTCCAATACATCTCCTGAAGTAGCACCTCCTTCTTCTAGTTACGAGCTAGAGGAGTCTCCATGGGTTTAAAGCTCTCCATGCGGAATCTCCTAAGTATCTCATTGGCATACTTGCCATGAGAAACAAACAACTCCCTATCTCCCTGCCATACCTCCATGCCAAGAAAGTAATGCAAGATCCCCATGTCCTTCATCTCAAACTATCTTGCAAGGTCCTCCTTGCAAGATTTAATGAGTTTCTCATCACCTATCAGTATGAGATCATCTACATAAAGTACAATGATCAAAATCTTACCTTCCACCGCTATGTGATATAGGTTTGTGTCCACTTCACTCTTTGCGAGGCCCAACCCAGTGAAGTAGCTATCTATCCTGGTGTACCAAGCACGGGGTGCTTACTTCATCCCATACAATTCTCTCTTGAGTCAACACACATGTGGCTCATGGTCCAAGGTTTCAAAAACTTTGGGTTGCTCTATGTACACCTCTTCCTCAATCATGACATTAAGAAAGGTAGTCTTCACATCCGTTTGATGGATACTCCAACCGATATGTGCAGATAGTGCCAAAATAGATCTGATATATGAGTACCTTGCAACGGGAGCAAAGGTCTCATCATAGTCAATCCCCTCTACCTGTGAAAAGCCATGGGCCACAAATCTAGCCTTATTCTTCTCAACACTACCATTTGTAGCTTTCTTTACCTTGTAAATCCAACAGGAGGTCACAACTGACTTGTCCTCCGGCCTTGGGACCACATCCCAAACACTGTTTCGAACTATGGAGTCATACTCCTCCACCATCTCATCAACCCAAACTGGTTGTTGCATTGTTTCATGAAAGGAAGATGGCTATGTCACAACACATGCACCCATAAGTGCCATGTATCCAATGTACCTCTCTGGTGACCTCCTCTATCTGTGCTGAGAAGAGGGTGATCCCACATTCTCCTGTGCATCATCCAACAATCTGTCAACCTCTCTAGTGTGCTTTCTTCCCTCCCTCGAAGACTCTACCTGAGTGGATTTCTCCACTCCCAAAACCTCTGCATGTGGCTACTCCACATCAATTTGAGGCTCCTCAACCTTAGGAACTAAAATTTCCTCCTTCGCATGTAGCTCGAGCTCCCTCTCAAGGGATACTCACGTAACCTTCTCCTCATAAAACCTGACATCCCTGCCAACCACTATCATCCGACTGGTTTGCATGTACACCCGATAGTTGTGGGGAGTATCAGTGTACCCCACAAAGATCCCCAACTCTGTTGTTGGCTCAAGCTTCTTTCGTGCATATTTGGTCACATGGAAATAAATCGATGACCCAAAAATCCTGAAGTGACCAACATCTAACCTCTTATCAGAATAAGCTTCCTCTAGTGTTTTACTCTCAAGTATCCGATGTGGGCTACGGTTCTGAACATAAATTTTTGTGTTGCATGCCTCAGCCCACAAGTGTAGTGGTAGGCCTTGATCATGCAACATCACCCTTGTTGCCCCTACTATGCTCCTGTTCTTCCTCTCGGCAACCCCATTATGTTTAGGGTTATGAGGTGGCATCAACTCTCGTTTAATCCCTTCCAGTGCACAGAAGTTATTCAACTCATTGGAGACATATTCTCCATCGTTATCACTCCCTAGAGTTTTAACCTTCTTTCCTGACTCTTTCTTGACTAATGCTTTGAATTCACAAAAACTTGTGAATATCCGATCCTTTATCTGCATGAAAAATATCCAACATTTACGATAAAATTCATCCACAAATATAACATAATACCTGTGTTTGGCAGTGGATACTATCGAGAATGGTCCACACACATCTGAATGGACTCTCTCTAGAATAGACTCTGCTCAACTGTGTCTGTCTCCAAAGGAAGACTTGGTGTCTTTTCCCAAAGTACAACCCTTGCATGTATCAACTTGCTTAAGGGTACCTTTGGGAAGACCCGTAGATATTTGATGCAATATCTTTAAAGCCCCGTGATGCAAGTGGCCCAATCTCCTGTGCCACAACTCACCGACGTCTCGACTCAACATATTTTCCGCTTTTGAACTCAAAGCAACACAATCCTCTACCTCTATCTTATAGAGATTATGAACTCAAATCCCTATCTTCTTTACTTGACCCATGGCTATGTGTCAAGGGAACACCTTTCCTTTCAAAAAGATCACATCATAGCCTCTATCCTCAAGCCTGGCAACGGATACCAAGTTCTTCATCAGTCTGGGTACATGCATAACATTCTTCAAGGTGAGTGGAGCTGCATGCTCCCTCTGAAAAGTAATAGTGCCCACACCAATAATGTTATACTTACTGTCATCACCCATCTCGACATGCATCTTGAGATCTTTCTCCTCTAGTTCACTGAATAACCCTTTGTCGCTAGTCATGTGGAAAGAAGCTCCACTGTCTAAGTACGAGACACTTCCCATCATTGAAGACACCATGCATGAAATGAGGGAAAATTCCAATTTGAATTAGGAAGCCAAAGCCTCACCTTCCACTCCTCCTGAGGACTTCTTCTTAGACTTCTTCAATGGACAATTTGTAGCAAAGTGACCCATCTTGTGACAATGAAATCATTTAACTTTCGTCATGTACTTCTTCTTACCTCCATGATAAGAATCTGATTTGGAACGAGAAATTTTACCTTTCCCCTTCCTTTCCTAAATCACTAAGGTGTAGTTCTTTTCATCATCAATCTTTGATGAAGATCCATCCCTGGTGTTCCTCTTGATCTCATCCTGCATCAAATCCAACCATAGTCGTTCCGAATCTGGCAGCTTCTCCCAACCATTGACAAAGTCCTGATAACTATGCCAACTCTTTGAGAATCCAAGAAGAGCAAGGCTCACCATATCCTCCTCAGCAACTGTGATTCCAACACTTCCAAGTTCATCTCAACATTGAGTGAACTTGGTCAAGTACTTTGGAATCATCTCGCCTTTCTCCATCTTTATTTTACGAAGTTTATCCTTCAATGCCAACTTCCTTTGATCACTGTTATTTTGATACAAGCCCATCAATGTTTTCCACATCGCATGCAGAGTTTCCTTGCCATGGAGACTCGAGACAATGTGGTCTCAAACTTCCTCAAGGATTATCTGCCTTGCCTTCGCCACACACTTCTTCCATTCGGCCAAGTTCTGTGCATCTGTAGCTGCTAGCTTGGAGACTTCTTGATCAATGAATTCCTTCAAGCCATTATCTTCTAGCATAGCCTCCACCATGTCCCTCCAGGCTATAAAATTCAAGCTTCCTTCAAAGGCATACTCAAGCCTCATCCCATGGAATGCCATCTGTCGATCCTGAAGTATTTATGCAAATTCGACTTTCACATGTAACTTAGAAACTCAAAAATTCAAAATATCCTTTAGAGAGATGATTTTAAATCAGTGATATCTCCCTCATCCGAAATCCGATTCAGCCAATTGTCTTTTTGAATTTGTGTATCTTTTCCTAAGGAATCCAAAAATGCAATTTGTTTCTGAAAATTTTGCACATAAATTCTCCGTAAACTCTCGGCTCAAAAAATAATCTTGCTCTAATACCATGTAGAAAATCCTGTAGATTCACAAGATAATGCAATTGCTAAAGCAAGAGACAATAATCTACTTCTACTCTTTACAGTGGAAGCCCATAAACATCAAGCAAACAATATTCAATAGAGGAAGAGAATCAAAGGCACATAACACAATAAATATCCGGGGAAAGCCATAGCTCAAAAACTCACTATCTATTTTGTATTAATCCGGAAAATCAAGATGAAATTACAATTCTTGATCTCTCTAGAACAATCCCAGCACTCAGAAAATTCAATCTCCAACTCATAAGCAAGCTCAAGGCCAAAACTTAGCATCTTCACAAGCTCCCTAAGTCTCTATCCCAATGTGTAATTCCTATGAAGGATAGCTTGTATTTAAAGAGAAATAAAGCCTCTAAAAATAGTGCAATCCCTCAAAGATCAGTTCTTGATTGCATGCACGGTCAATGCAACTCAAAAAAATCTAAAACAAATAGTACATTATCCCTGCACTCTAGTCTCAACTGGGTCTTTCTCAGAATCGACATGCATGAGTTTCTGATGGTGGAATCTTTAGTTAACTAGAGTAGCACTAATTAGGTCACTAGTGTCCCAACTGATTGTTTACTCATTATTAGTTCCTAAAATTGATTGGAATAAATTTAACTGGACTTAACTCAATAAATTGAGTTAACTAATTACAACTCATTCATAACTCATCCTTAACTCCTATAAGTTAGGGAGAACATATACATGTCTTCTAAAAGACTTCCCATTCGAATTTCCTAAATTAATTAAGTTAATTAAACTTAATTAATTATTTTCAAATTTCTATGAGAAAAGAATTCTATTTTAATTCACAGTTTAATTCAAGGACAAATTAAAATTGAATTTCTTTGTCATTTCTCAACAAGTTTCATAGATTTTAAATACTTACCTCACGGTCCTTTGAAGAATCATCATTCTGCTTTGTTGTAGGACACAGATGAGTCTACGGTGAACTCATTAATGAATGCTCCCAAGATGCTCTCAGTCCAGAAATCGAAAACCCTTGAAATCCTATTGTTAGTGCTCTTGAGTCGATGTATTTGTCCAGGAGTCCACACCGTAGGTTACTCACCTTTAAAACATTTTTTCCTTTCAGTCAACCTTGATATCCACTTGTACAACTCGACAAGAAATGAAGCGAAGAAAATATCGTATTGATCTGTAAAAATATACTTTTGTAACCAAGCTTCAGATGTCAAATGAGTGTTTCTGTTTTTTTTATCCACAAATTTTTTCTCTTTTAGTTCTATCCAGTCTTGAATCTCCTTCTTTGATGGGTGCCACATCCACATATCCTTCAAACAAATCCCAGTCCTAGAAATAGAACCATTTTTTGGCTTGTTTTTGGTTGACCCATGTTCAATCTATATTGCGCACCAAAAAAACCCTCAATCACTGGCCCTTTCAGAAATGACCTACAAACAGATCTTTGTCTCACCCAAAGTGACTATGGGAGGATGTAGAACCAAGTTTCTGCAACCTTGGAGGATTAGGAGATGTGGTATTATTATGTTAACTTATTCTTAGTTCTTATAAATCACTTCGTCGTATTAGATTAATCACTTAAACATGCTAAATAAAACCATCACTCTCGAGATGAATGGGAATCATTCAGAATGATCACACAGATCATTCCTCTTTTGTTTTTGTTTTATGCTATTAACAGATTTTTTGGGACATTACTATGTATTTTGTTTATCTCTACGATATAATTTCCCTTTGCTACTATGATGTAATCTATATATATGTTTCTCATCTCTTATGAACTTTTTTCTACAATGACTGCATCTCATACACATTGAATGATACAACATGTAATTTTCTTAATATATTTAATGAAAATTGTGCCTTTTTCCTTGAAAAAAAACCATCACTCTGCTAAAGTAAAATGCAATTGTAATAACTGCTACTCTACAACAGATAATAAGCAAATATACACATCAACACACCAAATAATCATGGTTCACCCCATTGTAGGGCTACGTCCACAAAAATTGATGCTTAATATAATAAATCTTTGAACAACAAATAGTTCTTGACCTACAAACTAAGTTGTAGGTTGTCTACGTACTCAGTTGCAAACTCAATCCTCTACGCACTCAGCTCCAAAGCCTTTCCTTCACTACTAAATTACAAATCACAACAATTTTCCCATAACACTTATCTGAATCTAATTCAAGATGATTCTCTTCTTATTATTTTATCTTATATACACTATTACGTAGAAGGGTTACATCATCAAAATACCATGGGTTCCCTAAAACAAGCAACTATGGTCCCAAAACCATTGATCCTTTACAAAATCATGCACTTTTACAAAAAGGAGGGGCTTCAACCCACCCCGAAGCCCTTACGACACCGCGCGGTATATTCAAAATGCTCCATTGCGCAGTCCACTTCACGCTCTATTGCATGATCCACTTCGCGCCCCAAAATGTGGAGTCTTTGCCAAAATCTACGCCAATTTTTTGGGTTGCGCCTAACACAACTTCAAATCAAGATTATCTTGTAGATTTATTATGAACTCTTCCTTTGTTAATGGTTTATGATGTATTTGTAATTTATGACCATTTAGAAGTTAATTTTTCTTCATCAATAGTTGTAATTCTTACTGTTTCATTATCAAAGACAGTTTCAATATCATAAGGACCAAGCCAATGGGTTTCAAATTTTCCTTGAAAAGCTTTAAATTTAGAATCAAAAATCAATTCCCAATCACCCGGCTTGAACTTCCTATCTTTGATAAATTTATCATGTGATCTAGATCTTTGTTGTTGAACTATATTGGTTCTATGAATAGCATCTTGTCATATCTCATCAAGTTCATTCAATTGCTCCATTATTTGTTTTTGGGCTTCTCATAGATCAAAACCCAATTTGATTTTTGTTTAGAAGGTCTTTATTTGGAACTAAATAGGAAACATGACTTGCTTACCATACACAAGTTCATAAGGAGTATGCCCTCTTGTATTTCTCCATGTGGTACGATATGCCCATAAAGCTTGTGGAAGCTTTTCTACCCAATCTCTTCTATGAAGATGTACAATCTTGGCAAGAATTACTTCAAGTACTTTATTAGTAGCTTCAACTTGTATGTTTGCTTGTTGATGATATGGAGTGGACTTCTAATGTTTGATCTTGTATTCCTCCATTATCTTTGGAAGCAATTTGGATGTAAGTTGAGTACCTTGATCTGTCATAATTTCTGCTACAATTTCGCTTGGGACGCCAAAACGAGTGAAAATATCCTCAAAAATAAATGAAACTACAACATTTTCAGTAGCAAAAGGAAGTGATTTATCTTCTACACATTTTGTGACATAGTCTGTACAAACAAGAATGTACCTTTTTTACCTTTATGGTGGATTAACTGGACCGACAAAATTCAGAACCCACTTTTCAAAGGGTACAATAAGTACTTGAGGTTGTAGAGGCATCTCATCTCAAGGAATAGGATTTCCCATTTTCTAGCAACTATTACATCTCTTAACATATTATTTAGCATCTTTAAAAAGAGAAGGCCAATAATATCCTAAGAGAAGGATTTTATAAGCAGTCATTTTATCAACAAAATGTCCTCCACATGGTTCATCATGGAAAGCCTTTAATATTTCAGGTACTTCATCTTCTCTGACTCATCTTCAAATTATTAAATCATGCCCCGTTTTATAAAATTCTCCATTTATCCATGAATAAGATGCACTGGTTTGAATAACTTTTATTTTCTCTTGAGGAAAAAAATATGAAGGTAACTTCCTTGTAGCCAAATAATTAGCAATATTTGCATACCAAGGAGATTTAATAGATACTACAAAAAGGTATTCATCAAGAAAATTATCTTTTACATGAACATCCTTATTATCATTTTGGATTCTAGATAGAAAATCGGCAACTGTATTTTCCTTTCCGGGCCTATCCAAAATAGTAATATTGAACTCTTGTAATAACAATAACCATCTTGTAATTCTGCCATTAGTAATTGATTTATTCATTAAATATCTAATTGCAGAGTGATCTATGTGAACAAAAGTTTCATAATCAGTGCTATAGTGTCGAAAATTATTAATGGCATGTACAACAACTAACAATTCATTTTTTGTTACATTATAATTTAACTCTGTAGCAGTCAAATTTTTACTTGTGTAATAAATGGCATAAGGAGTCAAATCTTTATGTCCCAACGCAGCTCCCAAAGTTGTATCTGAATTCAGAGTCTTTTTCCAGTAATTTGAAAAGTGGAGAGGCTATCTTTGTGACGTTTTTTATGAATATTCTATAATAACCAGTAAAACCAAGAAAAATTCTAACATATCTTTGACAAACAAGAACTGATAATTTAGAAATAACTTCTACTTTAGATGAATCCACTTTGATTCCATCCCCTGAAATATGTGGCCTAAAACAATTCCCTCAATGAACATCATAAATCATTTTTCATGGCTTAATTAGCGAATTGTTTATTTACATCTAATGAGAACTTTTTCTAAATTTTCAAGAGCATCCTCAAAATGATTACCATAGACAGTTAAATCATCCACGTAAACTTCCACACAATCATGAATTAGATCAGAAGAAATGCCTAGCACTGCTCTTTGGAATGTTGCAGTTGCATTACCTAATCCAAAAGGAATTACCCAGTAAGCATAGGTTCCCAATAGACAGATAAAATTTGTTTTATCTTGGTCTTCTGGAGCTACTTGGATTTGGTTATATCCACTAAAACCATCTAAGAATGAAAATTAATTTTTCCCTGCCAATGTATCAAGGACTTGATCTATAAAGGGAAGCATAAAAATATCTTCAAGGTAGCTTTATTCAATTCCCTATAATCGATGCATACTCTCCATTTTCCATTTTCCTTTGGAACAATCACTAATTGTGAGACCCACTGACTATATGATATTGGGTAAATAAAACTCACATTCAACAGTTTTTGTAACTCCTCTTCAACAATTTCTCTTAAATTTGGATTCATCCTCCTTTGGGGTCGTCGAACTGGTCTAGAATTGTCTTCAATATAGATATGATGCATACAAGTGTTATGATCGATTCCTTTTGATATCAGTCTATTCCCATGCATAAGAAGAGGAATGTTCTTGTAACATATTTATTAATTCTTTCTTTTGGGATTCTTCCAAATTATCATTAATGTTCAGAGTTTTCCTTGGAAATATTTCTATTAAAGAATTGCCAAATTTTTCCATAGAATGTAAATCCATTTGATGTGATGATATATATTCAACATTGTATTGTTCTTGAAAATTTTGATCTTGTTCACAATATGAGGAAGAATCATTATTATTCATTAGATTTAAAATTTGATCCTCTTCATCTATTTGTGAAGTAGCCAATATTAGTTGTATATCAAAATATTCATTATCATCATCTATCCAAACTTCACTTTCTACTTCTATTGTTGCTTCTGCGAGAGGATATAGTGTGAATTTATTAGTAGATATTCCATCGAAGATAAACATATCACTAGATCTACAACTTATAAAAGCATCAGTTGTATCTAACCATGGTCTTCCTAGAATCAATGGATGTCCTCCTAAATTATTCTTGGGAGTTAAAATCATAAAATCAATAGGATATTCCCAAGAATCTAAGAAGATGGATACATATTATAATACACCATCTAGTTTTATAACATATCTATTTGCTAACTATAGTAATGTTGGTGTGTATTGATGATTAGAAACTTTTAATTGATCCATAGTTTGTTTACTCATGGTATTGATAGCTTCTCCTAAATTAATCAATGTGTTTTGAATCTCGACACCATTAATGTGTGTTTTTATAATGGGACTACCTAGATCTATATATTTTTGAACTGTTGGATTTCCCATCATAATATCTGCAATTTTTCCAGCTAACTCAATTTTCTTAACTTCTTTTATTTTCTCCCTGGTTTTTTAATTATTAACTCCCTGATTGTCTTTGCAAATTTTGGTATTTCCCTTTTAGCTTGTAAAAAAGGAATTTTGATGAAATGTTTCTTTAATTCATCTAACATATCATATTCAAACAACACAATTTGTTTTTCTATTCCTCTGTCAATTTTTAGACTTTTAGGAAAGGGTTGTTTGAATAGAAACAGAAGGTTGGTCTGTAATGGGAGTTGAGTTTATTGAGGTATCATGTATAGGGGTGCTCTCTTTATGAGGAATTTATTCTTGATTAAGAGATATTTATTTTCAAGTGGTTCATCCTCTCCAAATTCTTGAATAACAACTGATGGTAACCCCTTTTCCAAAATTCTACTAGATTTAAGTTGGACATTGTTTATATCTAATAGAGTTATGATGCAAGCTTGGAAATTATGACCTTCTATATTGTAAACAGCTTGTGAATTTTTATTATTTTGATTTGGAAGTGGTTGAGTAGGCATTTGATTGATTTTTTGGGTGTATGATGTGGATGGTAATTGAGGTGGTTGATTAGAAGGCTGAGTTTGATTTTGAAATTGTGGATAAGTATTTGATTGAGGAGGATAGTATGGAGGTTGATATGGAATAAATGGTTGTTGAAATTAATTATATATAGGGTTCCTAGGAGGATACTTCCAACCTTTGTGTCCATAATGGATGTTGAGGTGGCCAATTTTGCCAAGGCATTCGAGTACTCCAATTATTCTTATGTTGTACAAATGATTGGTATTGAGAATTAAGGCCTTGTACCATATTTGGTTGGTGTGGTGGGCATAGTATTTTACCAATAAAACAGAGTGACTCAACTTGGCTTGCTTCAACTTCATTTTCCAAGATTGATATAAGTCCATGAATTGAAGGGAATTCCTTTGTGATATGACTTTGTTCATAGATAACACATATTTGTACACTATCAAGAGGACATTCTCTTAGAGCATGCTTATTTTTGCCTTTAGGACAAAAAATTGATCGTGCAACATTTTCATATTTTTGAACCTTAAGAGTGTATAGTTGTTCACTAATACTCCCTAAGATATATTTTTTGAAGTTGTCAAGAAAATTGACTATTTTTGCTTTACTTATTGTCCGAGTTGCAGATTTATTAATCCTAGACATAACAAGGTTTCTTGGATTTTTTCCAGTTCTAGCCTTTCCTCTTGAAATGTGTACACGTAATTCACAAATTTCTCTAAATGATAACTGAGAATCATCTCCTTTTCCCATTAAATTGAGGAGATCTACCCACTCATCTCTAATGTCTTTTAGCAAAAGAGCTTTCAGATTTTCTTCATCTAGATTATGCATTTTATCCCTTTTAACATTGTAAGCAAATTTTTCAGTGAAATCCTCAAGATTTTCATCCTCGTTTTGCATCAATTTAAAGACTTCATCCTTAAGGTTATGAGGCATACAATAGTATTTGTAATTTTCTAAGAATGAATTTTTCATTTGTTCCCATGTTCTTATGGCATGTGTTCCTAACTGTTTTGGAGAATTTAGCATCTATGGATAAACACTAATTCACTAGACAAGTAGTTGTCCCTAGAACAACAGTTTAAAGTGTTTTAGACTTTCCCTATAAGCAATAGATAAAAATAGAGGATAGAAGGCCTACCTTTAGTTCTGCTTTCCCCTCGTCTCCCTTGTATCAATTCAGTCGCTCCTTCCCGTATTTAATCCACTTGAAAAGTACCCTGTAAACACAACAGAAGACGAAAACCGATCAAAGCATATGATCCATTGAATATAAATGAAAGGAATCAGAAGCAATTCATACATATAAGCATTACGAAAGAACACATCATATGGAAAAAGGTTCAAACACTTTATTAGATAGAAGAAGGAAGTACAACCATCAGTGCCTGATTCAAATTCATTCCTCCAGCTTGGATCCCATCCACATCACATCAAAAGCAGGACAAGCTTGTGGCATCACATCATTTGCCCAAAGTCAAGTCTCATAGAAGCAATATCTCCTTACAATTCAACATAGTCCAGCTCCTGATCACTTAGATGAGTGGTCAATTTATAGGAATATGAAGGAGGTTTTGTCATTAATGGTGACATTGAATGGCCTTCCATACTTAGAATTAGTTCCATGGAGGAAGGGATGAGAGGATAGGATGATCCTTAACTCATTCCTCATCCATTTTTGAGCTCATAGGAGTAGATAACTCAGGGAAACTTCTAGATGACTCCACAAGATAAGAATATTCCCCAAACCCTATGTCAATTTTGCTCATTCTCGCCTAGCGCAGGTGAAAGGAAGCCTAAGTGCTCTACAGAGCACCTTGGCAGTGGACTCAACTTCTCTGCAGTGCACCTTCATAAGGGCTTACCTGTGCTGGTTTCTTTAGAGGCAATTTCTGGATGTCTTTGAGTCATGAAACTGTCTAGGAAGGAGGCACTCAAAGGGTTGACTTGTTTAGGGCATGAAACAACTAATTTTAGGGTTTGATGAGTCCTAAATCACTGATATGAATGTTGGGATTTGATGTGCCCAAATGGATCTATAACAATTTCCCCCTAAAGCATGAAAGTCGGAAAAATGCCAATGTCAAATGAAATGCTTTACGATGTGATGAGGAGGTATCGAAGTGGAAGGTGACCTGCATCAATTACAATACATATATCATGATATTTGATTTTACATGAATTTCCGAGGGAAGGAAAACCCATGCTCAGCTTATAAACTTTCATTAAATGTACATAAACAGTCGTCTACAGATATAGACCCATGATCAAAATGACTATCAATGTAAAGCCATTGTACATATGATTTAGTACTCCTAATATCGTAGCCTGGATGGATGAAACTAGATCCGGGGTCTTCAGCCTCGTTCAACGGTTCACTCAAGTACAAGTCTAAACATGTGAATATGTGACCTGAAGTCGAACATGGGAAGACACCATCTGATTACCAGCTGATGATGTAAGTTGTTAACAGATGCAAGAGAAATCATCGATAATGATAATGATCCTCAAGGCACTGCAGTACATTCTACATGGTGTGAATGGATGATTTTATCTCGAACACCATACAAAGTCTTTTGGTTGAAGGCCATTGAAGTATGCCTATCGTTAAAAGCGAGAAACCTGCCATTGATGCATGCAAGCCTCAAGGTACTGAATGGATGTTTCTAATTCAACTTCTTGGATAATGAGTTGATGTCGACAAGAAGCGACTCGTCGCAGGAGGGCCTTGATGTATCCCACATCAATGACACGAAAGGGGTGTAGTAATTTTTAGACATGGAATTTGACTGACAACACAAGGTTCAGGAATGGCGGTCATGAAAATGAAGGTTTATGGTATTGCAAAAGATGGATTTTGACTAAATGACTTCTCTTAAACATGTCAACGACACTAAAGTGAATTGGTAGCATTGACCCAAAACAAAGCAATGGATGGTATGATAGACCAATGGTGTGATAACCATCAAGCTAATAACCCAACCCAGATAGCCACGGCAATGGAGTGAAAGTGTCATGTTCAAGAGCGACCTGCTACCATAAAGTGGTTTTCCCCTTTTTCCATTTTCCCCGGTCATCACTAACCAGTACCTCTTTATTTTTATCAATCTTGAGGAGGATAACATATGCTTGTTGTATAATTTCACCCTTTGGGTGAATCCATCACTATTTGATGTTTTAATGAGTCTAGCGAAGGTGAAACTCGATCTTGTCTAGATGGACAAGTTTGTCGCTATTTGATGTTTTTAACGAGTTTAACGACAAAGATAACTCAATCCTTTTCATTTTTAGAGAGTTTGAAAAGGTACAAAAGTAAAACTCCACAAGTTCTTTTTTGTAAATTAATCTTTCAAGTCCGAAAAAGCATAAAATAATAGAAGAGAGATATCATTTCCAATCCATTAACGAGCTGGAAAGGACAAGCGCTCGGCAATCTTTTCATGTTTGGAGAGTCTGAAAAGATATTAAAGAGGACTCCAAGGGGGTTCCCTTTTCATTTTTAACAAAGCTCGAAAAAGAGATAAAAGTGTGCTTTGTGATCAAAAGTACAACTTACAATCAAGCACGTTGAATTCTGCAAATCAGTCGTAAAACCTGCTCAAAACATCACCAAATGGATTAAAAATACTGTTTCATAGGCAAAAATAAGAAAATACTAATGTTTAGTCGATTAATTAACATGAAATAAACATAAAACAAGTTTTTACCATTTGGAACTTACCATCCAGTTTTGTGCTCTGAGCTCAGTTTTTACCTCAAACTTCACCGATTGATTGCGAAAGATTCTGCGGACCATTTCTCGAGCCGTCTAGACCAGATTGGATCTAAACCTCTCTACTTTCTTTTCAATCCATTATTTTGTCATTTCACGCAAGTTTTAGGGTTTTTTGGGGCCCCTAGGGTTTCATTTTTTTTTTCCCTGGGATCAGCGTAGGCTTTCATATCGAAAACTGCACTAAAGAGCACCCAGATAGAAGGCTAGATGCTTTGCAGTGGACTATCTTTGTGTCTAGGTTGTGTTGAGCGCATTTCCCAAGTTGGTTTTAGTTGTTTGCTCCAAAATTTGTCATGTTTTTTGCATGGAAAGGATCCTAATTTAGCTTATGATTGTGTTTCAGGCTTTCATCGGATTAGAATGTCGATTACATGGCGAGAAAGAGAGCATGAAGAACAAGACATGGTTACCCTAAGTAACCCAGGTATAGTTGAGGCCCTCAGGAGTTGAGGGTTACTCAAATACTTTAGGTTGTCTAAAATGAGGCAACAAATAGAACTATTGCAGTTCCTTGTTCGTGCATGGGATCCAACAGATCAGACATTTCACATTAGGGACAAGATGATCCCTACTACTATTGAGGATATTTACTTTCTGACCATACTGTCAAGGAGAGGTGCCCCCATTTGGATTTGCCCATGGAGGTGAATCAGTGAGAGATTACATCAAACAGTTTTGTCGGCCAGGTACACAGCCTAGCAAGGATGGGAAAATAAACATCTGGGATGTAAGTGATTTTCCTTTAAGAACGATCCTTTTTAGTATCGCAAAATTGGCTAGCAGTGTGACACTACTTCTGGCGAACAAATCTTATATGCAGTATGCACTGAAGTGTCTAGAGCCAAAAGTTTTCAACTGGTGCGAGGTTGTACTTTCACTGCTGAAAGAACAACTGACTAAGGTAAAAAGAAGTAAGACGAAGAATTTCTGCTATGGTTCGATCTTGATTTCTTTTGCCTTAGAGAAAATCCCATTGATGCAACCACAGCATGTATCATTGGGTGTGGCTGGTCCTAGAGATCCACGTATGCAGAGGTGGGTTGAATTGATGGCTCGACATGATGGTCAGTCAACAATCATTTTTCCCCTACATTTTTCAGTTGGCTTGAGTGGCAACATGTTGTTATCGAGAAGCATCCATACTCAGGGATGGATTATCGTGGAGATCCAAATTTGATTCTACCAGTTGGAGCATAATGGGGTGTTATGGGTAAGTTGTTTGACCAAAGTGTTTTTTTGGTTTTTCAAGTTTCTACATGTTTTTTTTGTTTTTTATTATTTTCGAGACTTAAACTAAAATTACTTATATGCATACATATGTGGGTATTGTTCGACCTGCAGTACGCCAACAGGTTGCAGGTGGGCCAACATAGAGAAACATCGGGAGAGCAGTTCTCCAGGACTTGGATTTTCCCGACCTTAGCAGAGTTGCAGGATCACATAGAGGGATTAACCCTTGGTATTTTGGATATCCGGATCAAGGAGTTACCCATGAAGTTGCAGTGCCACACTATTGGTGTTCCTAACCATTGGGCTAGGATTTTCCTCATGATAGCACAGGCTGTGACCTGTTACCATGAGCACCACTAGATCTAATTAGGATATTTTGTATGCATTTTTGAGTTTTCGGGTCAAAGGACCAAATGTTGTCTTCGGCAAAAATTTTGTAAAAAAAATTAAAACACCTATCTATTTTACTTTCAGAGTTTTTTATGGTTATACGTAATCCTATTCAACTAATGATGTGAATTGAAAATATTACTTTTACATATTTGTCGACGCGTTTCGAACCAACTAGTGTGGCTCATCGTCAGGACAAGTTGAAGAAACAGTTCCAGCTTTGCATGCTAAATAGTCTGAGCAGAGCCTCCAACGGCTATCTTCATCAACGGCTAATTTTGACTTAGGGACAGTAGTCAAAAAGTCAAAATGATAATTTAATGGGAGTTAGTTATCATACCATAGATTATATAAAAGAAATAATTCTAGAAGTTGATTACGTTAATAGTTTATTAAAAAACGTGACTTATATGGGAATTAGTTAGATCAAGGACCTGACATATATATATATTATATATTATAATATATATTTATATATATATATATAGAAAATTGCTAAGGCAATTTCAAGATGAAGTTAGTTATAATAACTATATGTTACTAGAAGTTCAAATCAATAGATTAATATATATATATAAATAAAAATAATAAAGTTAGTGGAATGGAAAGTATAATTTAAAAAGTTCAATTAAGTGGAATTAGAATATAAAGACCAAATATATATAAATATATAATATAAAGTAGCGTATAGTTAGTTTATAATTCTAGAGACTTAAAAATGAACTAATTTTTGTATACTTATAAAATTAAAAATTCAAAGGACATAGTTATATAAAAATAAAGTTATATTGATGTATATAAGGTTCACTAGGGTGTATGTTATTAAATATTACTAACTCTTTAGAATAAGAAGGATAGGCAGCATAAAATAAAAATGAGTAAAATCTAATTAAAACATAAAAATAAAATAATAAAAAAATAAACCATTAATAATATTTAATAATATAATAATAGTGTACAATTCATTATTCAATAAAACGTCAAGAAGAATAAATGGAAAGGAACGCCAAAAAAAAAAAAAGGAAGAGAAGGACCGGAAAAAGTCTAAAACAAAAAGGACAAAACCCTAACAAAAGCAAAGAAGATGAAAAGGGGGGAGTGGGGGGGGGCAAGAGGGAGGAAGAGAAAGACTAGGATGAAAGGGAAGGGATCCAACATCTACTGATCTTCCAGCCGTCATCTCTATTGAGATTGTTTGGCCTTCTTTCAATCTCAATAGCTTCCCTGAATTTACGATGATGGAACTGAGCAACTTTGGCGACAACCTTGGCATCATCTATACACACCTGATGCTTGGTATTTTCTACATGCTCCGCCAATGCTGAAGACTTGGATCTCCCATGTCTTAGGTCGGTAGCATGTTCGCTGATCCTCTGATGGATGGAGTGCCCTGTTTCCCCAATATAGGGGGTCCCACAAGAACAAGGGATCAAGTAGACACCCTTAACACCCTCGTCACTCGTGCCCTTAGGATTTCTGATAATGAGAGCTTTGATAAGGAGAGATCCCATCTCGTTGATGTCTTTGTGGAAAATGGATATAGTAGGCACCTAGGTCAGAAGGCTTTCCGTAAAGCCTCTAAAAATGTGTTAATTAAGAAAGAGCCTAAAGAGCGTCGTCTAGGTGTCCATCTTCCCTATGTCCAAGGAACCACAGACAAGATTGCTCGGATCCTTAAGAGGTATGAGATTCCCTCAACCTTTAGGCCCCTCAACACCATTCACAATTCTCTCTGATCGGTGAAAGATCCCATTAACCCTAAGGACATGAAGGGTGTCTACTTGATCCCTTGTTCTTATGGGACCCCCTATATTGGGGAAACAGGGTGCTCCATCCATCAGGGGATCAGTGAACATGCTGTCGACCTAAGACATGGGATATCCAAGTCTTTAGCATTGGTGAAGCATGTAGAAAATACCAAGCATCAGGTGTGTATAGATGAGGCCAAGGTTGTCGCCAAAGTTGCTCAGTTCCATCATCGTAAATTCAGGGAAGCTATTGAGATTGAAAGAAGGCCAAACAATCTCAATAGAGATGACAGCTGGAAGATCAGTAGATGTTGGATCCCTGCCCTTTCATCCTAGTCTTTCTCTTCC
>APFE030148296.1:0-17003 GCA_000404065.3 Pinus taeda
TTTGTAAATTTTATTTAAGTGCTTATTAAAAGAATTTACTAAATTGTTATAAACCCTAAATTCTAATCCCTAAACCCCAAACCCTAATCCATAAACCATGAAACCTAAGAATTTTATCAGTGCTATAATAATAGAAGACCACACCTAGGTATGTGAGTGTAGGATGGAGAAAACCCTAAACCCTAAACCCTTGTTTTTCCACCCTTATTCATAAACGTTTTCCCTTTTATTTACTTTTCTTCATAACTCCACGAGGCTCCATGGGATGAATTCATTAAGTGTAATATGTAGCAGTTGATACCCACTTAACATGGGTGGTTAATCCCTGCACCCTAAACCCTTAACCCTAAACCCCAAACCCTAAACCATAAACCCTAAACCCCAAATCCTAAGCACTAAACCCTAAGAATTTTATAACATTTTAAAAAGTGTTTTATAGCTTTTATTTAAGTGTTTATTAAAAAAATTACTAAGGTGTTATAAACCCAAAACCATGAACCCTAAACCATGAACCGAAACCCTAAACCCTTAACCCGAAACCCTAAATTCTAAACCCTAAAACCTAAACCCTAAGCATTTTCTGACAATTTTAAAAATGTTTTGTAACTTTTATTTAAGTGTTTACTAAAAATATTTACTAAAGTTCTATAGACGGTAAACCCTAAACTGTAATCCATAAACCCTTAACGCGAAACCTTAAACTGTAAGCCCTAAACCCAACGTATTTTATATCATTTGAAAAAGTGTTTTGTAAATTTTATTTAAATGTTTATTAAAATCATTTATTAAAGTGTTATAATCCCTAAACTCTAAACTCTAAACATTAAACCCTAGACTTAAAACCCTAAACCCTCAACATTTTATAGCATTTTCAATATGGTTTTGTAACTTTTATCTAATTTCTCATTAAAAGAATTTACTAAAGTGTTATAAACCATAAACCCTAAACCCTAAGAGTTTTATAAACCTTAAACACTCTACCCTAATCCCTAAACCCAAACGCTAAACCCTACACCATAAACCCCAAACCCTAACCCTAAACCCTAAACTATAAATGCTAAGAATTTTATAACATTTTAAAAGGCACTTTGTAAATTTTATTTAAGTGTTTACTAAAAGATTTTACAGAAGTGTTATAAACCCTAAATTCAAAACCCTAAAACCTATACCCTAAACCCCAAACAATAAACCTCAACTTCTTAACTCTGAACCATAAACATTAAGCATTTTATAACATTTTGAAAAGTAGTTTGTAACTATTATTCAAGTGTTTATTAAAAGAATTTACTCAATTGTTATAAACTCCAAACCATAAACTCTATACTTGAAACCCCAAACCCTAAATCCTAAAGCATAAACTGTAAATCCTAAGAATTTTATAACATTTTGAAAATAATTTTGTAACTTTTATTTAAGTGTTTATTAAAAGCATTTACTAAAGCGCTATAAACCCTAAAACCTAAACCCTAAACCCTAAACCTAAAACCCAAAATCAAAACCAAAAAACCTAAAACCTACACCCTAATAATTTTATAAAATTTTAACAAGAGTTTTGTAACTTTTTTAAAGTGTTTATTGAAAGAATTTAGTAAAGTTTCCCTCAAACCTAAACCCTAAGCATTTTATATCTTTTTAGCAAGTGTTTTGTAACTTTTTCCTAAGTGTTTATTAAAAGGATTGACTAAAGTTTTATAAATCCTTAACCCTAAGCTCTAAACCCTAAGCATTTTATAACATTCTAAACCCTAAACCTAATTCTAAGCATTCAATGACATTTCAAAAAGCTTTTTGTAAATTTTTTTGAAGTTTTTATGAAAAGCATTTACTAAAATGTTATAAGCCCTAAATCTCAAACTGTAACCATTTTATAACATTTTAAATCCAAAACCATAAACCCTAAAGCCTAAACTCTAAACCCTAAGTATTTTATAACATTTTAACAAACATTTTCTTACCTTTTTTTAAGTGTTTAGTAAAAGGATTTACTAAAGCGTTATAATTTATAAACTCTAAAACATGAGCATTTTATATAATTTTAAATCCTAAACCCTAGAGCCTAAGCATTTTATAACATTTTAACAATCTTTTTGTATCTTTTTTTAATGTTCTTATTAAAATAATTTATCCAAATGTTATAAATCCCAAACCAAAACCATAAACCCTATCCCCAAACACTAAGAATTTTATAACGTTTCAAAATACATTTTTGTAAATTTTTTAAGTTTTTATTAAAAGCATTTAATAAAGTGTTATAACCTTAAACCCTAAACCCAAAGCATTTTATAACACTTTAACAAGATTTTTCTAACTTTTATTTAATTGTTTATGAAAATAAGCTACTGAAGTGTTATAAACAGTAAACCCTAAACTCTAAATGCTAAACCCTAATCCCCAAACCCCAAACCCTAAACCCTAAAACCTAGGCTTTTTATGATCTATTAAAAATAGTTTTGTAAGTTTTATTTAAGTGTTTATTAAAAGAATTTACCAAGGTGTTATAAAACCTAAACCTTAAACCCTACACACTAAACCCTAAACCCTACACAATAAACCCTAAACCCTAAAATCTAAACCCTAATCATTTAATAAAATTTTAAAAAGTGTTTTGTAACCCTTTTTAAGTGTTGGCCCACATGGCTTTGGATTGACGGTGAATGGGTGCGTTGTTAAGGCACTCCTTGCGATAGGTCACTGGTTCAAATCCCCCGTGGGTACTTAGGTTAGTCTTAACGTAGAAAAAAAAACCCTTTTTAAGTGTTTATTAAAAGCACTTAATATTTTTTTATAAAACTTAAACCCTAAACCCTAAACCCTAAACCCCAAACCATAAACCCTAAACCCTAAACCCCAAACCCAAAACTCCAAACCTGAAACCCGAAACCCGAAACCCTAAACCCCAAACCCTAAACACCAAACTCTAAACAATAAACCCTAAACCCTAAACCCAAAACCCTAAACTCTAAACCCTAATCATTTAATAACATTTTAGAACTTGTTTTGTAACATTTTTTAAGTGTTTATTAAAAGAACTTAATAAATTTTTATAAACCTTAAACACCAAACCCTAACCACTAAACCCTAAACAATAAACCCTAAACCCTATAAACTAAACCCTAAACCCGTAGGCATTTTATAACATTTAAAAAATATTTTTGTAAGTTTTATTTAAGTGCATATTAAAATAATTTACTAAATTGTTATAAAACTTAAACCATAGACCCTAAAACCTAAACCCCAAAAACCTCAACCTTAAACCGTAATCCCCAAGCCCTAAACCATAAACCCTAAGAATTTCATAATAGTTTAAGAAGAATTGTGTAACCTTTACTTAAGTGTTTATTAAAAGTACTTATTAAAGTGTTATAAACCCTAAACCATAAACACAAAAACATAAACCCTAAACCACAAAGCATAAACCCTAAACCCTAAACTATAGGCCCTAAACCCTAACCATTTTATAACATTTTAAAAATTGTTTTGTAACTTTTATTTAAGTTTTTATTAAAAGAATTTACCAAAATGTTGTAGACCCTAAACAATTAAGCCTAAACCTAAACCCAAAATCCCAAACCTTAAACCCTAAACCCTAAATCCCAAACCGTGAACCCTAAAACCTAATCATTTTAGAACATTATAAAAATTATTTTGAAATTTTTTCAAAGTGTTTATTAAAATAATTTAATAAATTCTTATAAACCCTAAACCCTCGACACTAAACCCCAAACCCTAAACCCTAAACCATAAACCCTAAATCCTAAAGCTTAAACCCTAAAGCCCAAATCGTGAACATTAAAACCTAAACCCTAAGCATATAATATTTTAAAAAGCATATTGTAATTTTTGTTTAAGTGTTTATTAAAAGGATTTAATAAAGTGTTATAAACCCTGAATCCTAAAATGTAAACCAGAAACCCTAAACCCTAAACCCTAAACCCTAAATGCTAAACGCTAAACACTAATAATTTTATAACATTTTAAAAAAAATATTTTAACTTCTATTTAAGTGTTTATTAAAATCATTTACTAAAGTGTTATAAATTCTAAACCTTAAACTCTAAACACCAAACCCCAAACCATAAACCCCAAACCCTACACTGTAAGAATTTTATAACATCCTAAAAAAATTTCTAACTTTTGTTTAAGTGTTTGTTAAGAGGATTTACTAAATTCTTATAAACCCTATACTCTTAACCCTAAACCCTAAGTAATTTATAACATTTTAACAAGTGTTTTTTAACTTTTTATTATAAGAATTTACTGAACTGTTATAAACCCTAAGCACTAAGAATTTTATAGCATTATGAAAAGACTTTGGTAACTTTTACATAAGTTTTTATCAAAATAATTTACTATGCTGTTATAAACCGTAAACCATGAAAGCTAAACCCTAAACTATAAATCATAAACCGATAAACACTAAACCCTAAGCCTTTCATAGCATTTCAAAAAGTGTTTTGTAACTTTTTTTTAAGTGTTTATTAAAACAATTTAATAAAGTGTAATAAACCTTAAACCCTAAATCCTAAACCCCAAATCCTAAAACCTAATCCCTAGCCATTTCATAAAATTTTAAAAAGTGTTTTGTAACTTATTTTATGTGTTTATTAAAAGAATTTACTAAAGTCTTATAAACTTTAAACCCTAATCCCTAAAACCTAAACCATGAAACCTAAACCCTAATTAATTTATAACATTTTAAAGAGTGTTATGCAACTTTAATTTAAGTGTAACTTTTATGTTGTAAACCTTAAACCATAAATCTAAAACCCTAAACCCTAAACCCTCAAACACTAAAACCTAAACCCTAATAATTTTAGGACATATTGAAAAGCATTTTAGACATTTATTTAAGTGTTTATTAAAATAATTTACCACTGTTATAAATCCTAAACCCTAAACCCTCATGCTATTTTTTTTAATATTTTAAAAAGCATTTTGTAACTTTATTGTTATAAATCATAAACCATAAATGCTAAAACCTAAAACCTGAAACCCTAAATCCCAAACTGTAAACACAAAATGATAAATGCTAAACACTAAGAATTTTACAATATTTCAGAATGTTTTCTATAACTTTTAATTAAGTGTTTATTAAAAGAATTTACCAAAGTGTTATAAAACCTACACCCCAAACCCCAAACCCTATATCCTAATGCTTAAAGCCTTAAGGATAAACCCTAAAATCATTTACTAGGGTCTCATAAACTCTAAACGTTAAAGCCTAAAGCTTGAAAGCATTTACTAAGGTCTTATAAACTCTAAACCCTAAACCGCAAAACCTAAACACTGAGCCCTAAACCCCAAACCCTAAAACATAAGGATTTTATAACATTTTAAAAAGTGTTTTGTGAATTTTATGTAAGTGTTTACTAAAACCATTTACTAAAGTTCTATAAACCCTAAACCCCTAATCCATAAACCCCTAACCTTAATCCCCAAACCCTAAACCCTAAAAAAACCTAAACCCTAAAAACCCTAAAAAAACCCTAAACAATAAAAAACCCTAAACCCTCAAAACCATAAACCATAAACCCTAATACCCACACCCCCAAACTAAACCCTAAACCATAAGAACTTTATAAAATTTTAAACCCCAAACCCTAAACCCTAAGTATTTTATAACATTTTAAGAAGTGTTCGTAAATTTTCTTTTGAAGTGTTTATTTAAAGAATTTACTAAATTGTTATAAACCCTAAATCCTAAGCATTTTATTAGAATTTAGCAAGTTTTTTGTAACATTTTAAAACGTGAACATTTTATAACATTTTAATAAGCGTTTTGTAAACCCTACACATACACCCTAAGAATTTGATAAAATTTTCACAAGAGTTTTGTGACTTTTTTTAAAGTGTTTATTAAAATAATTTACTAAAGTTCACCTCAAACCTAAGCCCTAAGAATTTTATAATTTTTTAGCAAGTGTTTTGTAACTTTTTTCTGAGTGTCTACTAAAAGGATTTACTAAAGTTTTATAAACCCTAAACCCTAAACTCTAAACCCTGAGTAATTTATAACATTTTCACAAGAGTTTTCTTACTTTTTTAAAGTGTTTATTAAAAGCATTTACTAAATTGTTATAAACCCTAAACACTAAACCATGTGCATTTTATAGAATTTTAAATCCTAAACCCTAAAGCCTAAGCATTTTATAACATTTTAACAAGCATTTTGTAACTTTTTTTTTATGTTCTTATTAAAAGAATTTCTGAAAGTGTTATAAATCCCAAACCCTCAACCATAAACCCTATCCCTAAACACTAGAAATTTTATAACGTTTTAAAATACATTTTTGTAACTTTTTAACGTGTTTATCAAAAGCATTTAATAAAGTGTTATAACCATAAACCCTGAACTCTAAGCATTTTATAACGTTTTAACAAGCATTTTGTAACTTTTATTTAAGTCTTTATTAAATTAATTTACTAAAGTGTTATAAACCCTGAACTTGAACCATAAACACTAAACCGTAAACCCCAAACCCTAAACCCTAAACAATAAACCTTGTAAACTAAACACTAAACCATAGGCATTTTATAACATTCTTAAAAGCATTTTGTAACTTTTAGTTAAGTGTTTATTAAGGGAATTTACTAAATTGTTGTAAATATTAAACCATACACCCCAAAACCTAAACCCCAAAACCTAAACCCCAAGCCCTAAATCCTAAGCCATAAACCCTATGAATTTTATAACAATTTAGGAAGAATTTTGTAACTTTGATTTAAGTGTTTATTAAAAGAATTTACTCAAGTGTTATAAACCCTAAAACATAAACATAAAACCCTAAATCCTAAACACAAAAACATAAACCCTAAACCCCAAAACCTAAACCCTAAACTCTAGCAAAGTTAGAAGTGATGTCTTTCCTATAAATTAATCTGCATGCAATCCGACACACGTATTAGAGAAAAATAGTATATTTTTAATAAAATATAATGAAAACTATCAATTTCTTTTATAAATAGAAATAATAATATTTTACATTATATATTTAAAAAATGAAAACAAATACGAATTTACCTTCGGAAATGTATATTTTTAATAAGATATAACGAAAATTATCTATTTCTTTTTATGTAAAAATAATGATCTTTTCTATCACTTATTTAAAATAATGAAAACAAATACGGATTTACCTTCCTTCACTCTTTTTCTAAAGATATAAGCTATTCCTAAAAACAAAGTCTGCCCTACAAGAAAAATAATGCACATAAAATGGTATTATTAACATAATATAAGATAAGAGTTTTATTTTAATTTTTTCATAATCCAAAAAATAATAAACACAATTTAAATAAAAATAGATTTTATGAATCATGATTATATATATGGTAATTAAATATATAATTAAATTTGATTTTTAAAAAGTGGGATAGGTTTTTCCAGTCAATGAAAAGTAAAATAAAAAGTATTTCATTTCATTTTATATGTTCAACTATTTCTGGAAAAAAAAACCAGTACGAATGGTAGAGGGCCATAACTGACTGCCTAAGACCGGATCCAGACTTGATGGGGCGTTGAATCCTCAAAGAAGGTTGTAAATGATACAGGAGGATTGAAGCGAAGCTAAAGAGGGCTGCATAATAGAGAATTCTCAATTGACTCGAAAGAGCTGACCTGAGGTTGATTATTATTAATTTTTAAAACAAACCAATGATAAGAGAGCTGTACGAATATTTTGAAAATGTATTCATTATTAATTTGAAAATTTAATAAACCGGTGTATGAATATTTTGAAAATGTATTCATTATTAATTTGAAAATTTAATAAACCGGTGAGAAGGAAGGGTAAGGCAGTTGGTTGAGGTTGAGCATTAAATTCATTGGTGTGTTTAATTGACAGGTTAAAATTGTTTCACGGTAGAGTCTTTTTTATTTAGTTACGGGTAAAAATTTTAAGTCATTAAAACACAATGTACCAACGTTACTGGGCCTCGCTAATACTGGAATTCATGGGACCAGACTTGATAGCGCGTTGAATCCCCGAAGAAGGCGAAGGCGAATGCGAAATCTGTAATGTAATGTAACTAATTCAACTAATTCCGGAGGATGGAAGCGAAAGGGATATATATATATATATACAGAGAATTCCCCATTGACCCAGTTGATTTGTATTATTATTATTAATTTAAAATTGGTATAAACAAGTGATAAGAAAGAGAAGCTCACAGAGCTGTATGTATTATTATTAATTTGAAAACGTATATTATATATTAATTTGAAAATTTAACAAGGATGCATTGCATTCCGCATACTTGCCGTATAAATATAGCTCCCTGGTTTCTTAAGTCAGTATTGAATACCTTTATTCACCCAAAACCACTAAAAAAAAGCTTATAAAAATATTGAATATATTGAATACCTCTATTCGTTTACCCAAAACCACTTAAAAAAGATTAGGGAAAATATTTGTTTGATACAAACTTCCTATTCGTCCCTATGAGTTCCGGGCTATTTATTTCCTGCCATGCCATGCCATTCTTTAGTGGATTCTTCATCATATTGTTGTTAATGATGTAAATAACATGTCATTGAAACTTTCCATCACCGCCTTATATACTCAGGTATATCTTATATAATATGTGCACAGAATGAAATGTACACCGGGCTGCGAGAAAGTGGACGAATAGACCAAGCCTGTCAGTGGAGACCGTACCGAATTTGAATGGGGAATTATTCACGATATCGAACCGAATCGGCGAATTTGCGAATTTTTTTCCATTACGGTTGAACTTGGTAACGATGGTAACTATGATGTAAACTCTTTTGAAGCACCTTTGGTAGAAATCTGTGTCGCACCTTTCTGCTGATTCGGATTCATAGCCAGAGGATAGATTCATGTTTCCAATGCGTGTATATATAGAAGATAACTATGACTAGCTGCACAAGGCTTGATTTAAACAGAATCCCAGAGAAATAAAAAAGGATTATGTCCACATTTAAAACTACTGTTTTTTATATCAGCAACATGATATATTAACCACCAGTGGCTTGAAATCTTATGTTCAACGATACCGCGCCCCAATTTCTGCGTGTGCCGCTGATAAGGAATTCGGCAAACAACGTAGGTCTTGTTGATCAGAAAAATCTAAATGATAATAGTATCTTCAATTCATTAGTAAAGCTGATACAGACATCGAAACGGTATTAGTGACGAGGGGGTTTAAAAAAACCCACTTATCAAATAAATTTGGCCTTTACCAAAGAAAACCTATACACAACATTCTTTGGTAGTAGTAATAATAATCTGCCAATGTGACTGCAATAGTAGTTAGTTTTATGCCCTAGGGCCTGCAATAATAGCGCGCCAAAGAATATCTATCCTTTACCAAAGAAAATATATATACAACATTCCTGGGTAGTAATAATAATAGTCTGCCATATTTCTTGCAATAATAGTGAGTTTTCTGCCATAGTGCTTGAAATAATAGTGTGTGTATTGTTAACATAGTTCCAACTGATTCTAACCCTATCTTAAAAAATTTAACAAAACTTTCCAAAGTACAGAAAATAAACATAATAAGCAATGAAAAATATGGAGTCATATGGTAGTATTCTACATTGTTTGCAGAGACCTGTTACAGGAGAATGGCATCAAAAGAAACTCATAGCTTTTGCCATAGCTTCTGCCATTGTTCACGTTACAGGAGAATGAAGAAACTCATAGCTTCTGCCATTGTTCCTACAATGATACTTAGTTGATGATAAGCTATATTGTTAGTTCTGCGATCAGAAAAAGCTCATTAGATTATGCCATTGATTCTGCAATAATTGATTATACTATTGATTCTGCAATAATAGTTAATTGACGATGAATAAAATAGTTCTAATGGATTCATTGATGATGAATAAAATAGTTCTAATGGATTTAAAAAAAAAATCCAACTTAGAAAAAATAAACATAAGCAGTTGCTAACCATGACTTCTGTAGTAGAATTTCTGCATTGTTTGCAAGAGACTATCACAGAATATTTATACAGTGTACGTTGGAACTAAGAATCTTTACGCGAGAATGACCTCGCTACAATTAAGTTACAATTAAGTTGATATCAAAACACATTCATACTTGCTAAAGTTGATATTAGAACACATTCATATAGCATACCGAATAATAGAAAACAAGTTCAAATAAAAACTAAGTCTGTGCAATATCTTTTTCACTCCAAGATAAATCATTTAAAAATAGAACGAACATCTATTTTTCCAACTTATTATGAGTAAACATTTAAAAAATGAGGTGCATTCCCTCACACTTCTTTTCAAGAATAAATTTGATAAAGAAAAAATATTTTCAAAAATGACGTGCATTCCTCACACCTCTATCTAGCAAATATCATTTTGAAAATAAAATAAATCACAAGATAGAATAGACTTATCATGCTCTTCATGGCAATTTTTTTTAGGGAAAACATGAAAAATCACCCTGGTAGGATGAGAAACATAACAATAATTGCATTCACATTCTCTACAATGCTAGACAATTTCCCTTCTTTTCGTCCTCCATGGCTGAGGTTAAACTGTCGAGCTCTTGTGAGCCGACTTGATTACATGGAGAATCATCCTCTTCACCTCTAACTTGTCTGGTTTCACCCTCTGATTCTTGAGCAGTAAGCGGAACTCTTCAGTCAACTGAATACATTGCTCCAAATTTTCAGGCGATACAAATCCATGGCAACTTTAATAGATGACTTTAGGTTCTGAACTTGATGAGGACACCGATCTGGAATAAAGACTGCCTTGTAAAGATTTTGTTTGAATGTCCATGCCTCTACCCCATATTCTTCTTTCAGTTTCCCCTTATGATACTCATTAGGGAAATAATCTTATCATGAATTGGATTAGTAACTTGTGTAAGATGCTTATTTTCAAGGTGCGTGAATTCCCCCTTGTGTTCCACCAAATAATCTTGTAACTTGGGTATATCCTCTCTCCGAAAAACATCCCAAAGAGCACCTCCAAATTCACAGTCTTTGTTTTCAATCTTGCAGCCCATCACTTATTCTGTATTTTCTCTCAATTTATCTATTTCTTTTGTTTCGAATCTGTGAATTTGACTTCAGTTGTATGCGTTATAATATTCACAGCATCACATCCAAGTGTAGCTTAATGATTGAATCCCCTCTTCTAAAATGCTAATATGCTCTTCCTTGGTGCCATAGGCTATGTAATTTTTGGGACCCAATTAGTGTTCAAGGAGTGCTTTGGAAGCTTTGTGGCAAGATTTAGAATCCCAAATTTAGGATGGGTGTACTCCTTGAAAAGCAAAGAATTGTTGGTAGACGCCCTTCACCAAGCTCATGGTAGCAAGAAAGACAAAGATCATACTCACAATCATCACAGCTTCTATAGAAACTTACAATAGATGTGTAGCAATTGTCACAATAGATGTGTGGCAGTTGTCACAAAAATGATGATTGTCTACCTTCACATTAGACACTCAATCTCCAGGTCTTATGCCGGTTTTTTCTGAATTTTGGACTCCCCCTCCAGTCCGAGCATTTGGTCACCATGAATCATGGTGACCAAATGCTTGGACTAGAGGGGGAGGCCAAAATTCAAAAAAAATGGGCAGAAGACCTCGAGATGATCGTCATTCCATGGTCACTAGGAGAAGAATGTGGAGCTCTGAATCTAGCGAGTTTCCATGGATGGATATGGTGGCAGGTGGTGTGGAATGTGCATTTTTTGGAGGGTGGCAGGTGTATTTTTGGGAGCTCCTGGGGTGTGGCAGATGTATTTTTGGAGGCACTTGTATTTTCTCCTACCCATAGGCTACCGAAACTTTGAGTAAAATAACTAAGTGTAATAAAAAATCCAAGAGAACTAAACTTTGGGGCACCATAGGCTACTCAAACTTTGGGTAAAATTAACTAAGTGCAATCGAAAATTCAAGAGAATTAAACTTTAAGTAAAAATAATGCATGCTATTGTAGAATTTGGATAAAATCAACAAACAAAATCACAAAATCACAAATTTGCAATAAGACCTCAATATGAATAACCAATTAAAAAAACTTGGAAAAATTAATTAAATAATTTGAATTATCAATTTTTTTCTTAAAAATTTGGTTAAAGCACTAAATCGCATTTGATATTTAAAAACTCAAACAAAATTAATTCAATTTCAACGCGATATCAATAGCTGTATACCTGCTACCATGGGCCGGTATAATAAAAAGGGTAATTGTAACCGAACGAAGTTTTAATGAGGTATGTTTTTAAGGGTTTTAATTGGTCACAGATAAAAATATATAAGTGTTAAAAACCATGGATTACAGTAGCACATGGAACATAACGCAGTACAAAGTAGGTTATATATAAAAAACCTCAGGTTAAAATAACACACGGTGCACAATACAGCGAAAGAAGCCACACGTTAAGCTGAATCCAGAGATATGCTTTGATTGAAGCAATGAATGAAAAAATTAAACTTATTAAAAACGGTATGATAGAATAAAACTATTGACGAGGAATGAGAGCCATCAAGGGTAAAATTCTTGCGGAGAAAATAGAGACTTAATAAGGTGGCTCAGGCCCACGGCACAAGGGTATAACAAATTATTGAGAAAGAAACAGAGCGAGCCTTAAATCCATGACTGATGTGGGCACAAGGGTATAACAAATTATTGAGAAAGAAACAGAGCGAGCCTTAAATCCATGACTTATGTGGACACAATAAGAGAAAACAGAACCTTAAATCCATGCATGGCTGATGCACATGGCCCAATACACAAAATGTTAACGCCTAACCAATACACAACACAACATACAATATGAGTTATACCCAAAAGGAAAACAACCCACGGGTTTATTGAACAAAGAACACAATACACAGAAACCAACCCACGGGTTTATCGAACAAAGAACACAATACACAGAAACCAAGTTATGTCCGAAAAAAGCATGGATAAACTAATAAAGAAGAGGTTATACTGGATAGAACCACAAAGTAAAATAAGCTAATACGCAGTAGATTAAACCCAAATATGCAGCTATGGGGAGTGATTCTTGAATTTGCACGGAATAGGATAAATTGATGAACCTAGAGTCAAATATCTGTTGGAAGAATTAATGCAGCTCTATGGAATCCTTAATTTCCACTTTAGGGATCTCAGTTACTGATTTGTAACTTTTACCAACACCTACAGGTTTTGGTGTAACTGCAAACCTCTACATGGTATGAGATCCTGGATAGAGGTTAGATTCCCGAGTTTCTTTTGAGGGGAGGTGTTGGAAGAATAGCCGCACCTCATGGAATCGATAATTTCCATCCTGAGATCTTAGTTACTGATTTGTTTGTAACCTTTACCAACACCTCTGGGTTTTAATTTTCACCCTAGAATCTTAATTTGTAACTTTTACAGACACCTGTGAATTTTGGTGTAACCCCAAACCTCCACAATACTGATTAAAAGTATAAAGGAAAAATTAAATGTAATAATAAATAGATTGAATAAAAAATTAAATAAAACAAAGCCTTAAATTCAATAGAAATTTTTGAAAGAAAGAAAGCCTTAAACTAATCAAAGGAAACATACAGATACAAGGCCAAGGGCCATCTCTACATACCCCGAATTGGGATTCGATTTCATTTCTTCAGCCAAGTAATTGGAATTAGTGAGATAGACTTTGAACAGCAGCAACTTCAACCACCTATTTCTTTCTTACCACCTTACCATGCCATTTTCTTACCAGCATCAGCCTCTGCCTCCTCTATCGCACACAACCGTGATTGACTCAAACACGACGTCGACCTACACCTAGACACGGACAGACCCGAAGTCAAACCACACAGACAGCCAAACACACACCAGCATAGCTAGACGTGATAGGGACAGAGGAGGAGGAAGATGCTCGAAAAATGAAAAGACAATATATTAAATGTAGGGATTCCCCAGTGCCCTTCAAACGCTACAAGAGTTTTACCGCGTCTAAGATTAGTTTTATAAAGTCCCTACTCTCTCCTCAAGTTGAGAGTTAATGCTTTTTGGTGCAGCTTGCTTTTTTTTTTCGGTGGTTCTTTCTTTCCATTAATGATTTTCGTTTTTTTCCCTTCCCTTCCAAATGCACATCTGGCCAAATAAGGTTTCAATTCATGGTTTTACCTTTTTTACTTATTCCATTTGGTTAGTCACATTATTATAGTAAATAATTCATGGTTTTACGGTATTTTACTCATTCACATTATTACGGATTGTGGATTCAATTCTCATTTTAATATCTTATTTATTTTTAGGATGTTGGAAACAAGGCGTTCAAAGGCGGTATTACTCGAGCCTTTGCCTGACATACTTATGTTACTTATTTTTAATTTTATATAATAGTTATATGAAATTTATTGGTATTAATAATTTTTTTTTAATTGCAAAGCATCTTGACAAATATGTAAAAAAAAATTAAAAAGTTTTTAAAAAGGTAATGTATTTTTACAATGAAGGGGAATTAGTGTATAAACGATAAAAGTGCAATTGAAAATGTATGTGATTAGGTATTAACAAATCTTTACAATGAAGGTCAAGGTCTTCCATTTTGACAGGAATTACGCTTCTAAAAATGGAAACGGATTTTTACAGTAAATGGAAAGGTCTTCGATTTTGATAGGAATTAGTGTAGCCATATAAATGATAAAAATGCAAGTGAAAATGTGGGCACCAAGTAAAAATGTGGGCACCCACGTATTAACAAATCTTTACAATGAAGGGCAAGGTCTTCTAACTTCACACGAATTAGTGTAAACTTATAAACGACAAAAGTGCAAGTGAAAATTTGTGTGCCCACGTATTAACAAATCTTTACAATGAAACGCAAGATGGGCAAGGTATTCGATATTTATAGGAATTAGTGTAGCCATATAAATGAAATGGCTAGTAAATAAAAAATCATGAAGATCTCAAAACTCATAATTAAATCTAATTGGTTCTCTATTTGAGAGGTGGAATGTAGATATCGAAAATCTACCTTGGATGAACATTACTTTTGAAGTTGATAGCTCAAAGATTTTCAATAATGCCAAGGCTAAAATTCAAGACAGGGAATTCCTCCAAATCATCAAAGGTTGATGTTTGCTAGGCACGAGCATGAAGATGAAAGAAATGTACTAGTTGATTATAATATTCAGAATAACTGACGTGTTTGTGTCCATACATCTCCCAAGTAATATATAGGTCTTTGTCATGATGTTGACTAGCTCTGGTGTGAATACTAAAATTAAAGATAAGGAAGGAATTCCTTTAGATTAGCAAAGGTTGATCTTTGTTGGGATAAGAAACCTTGAGATACGAGTTTTGCAGGTTTATCCTGAAGGAATTGACTCACCCCTCAGTTCTTTTTCCATGTAGTAGTATGCAATTTTTTTTCAATCACTTGAACTTCAGAGTTAGAAATAATTGACAATGATAAGGAACACATTTTAGTTAAGGATGGAATTGCTCCATAACCATACAAGTTGATCTTTCTTGGTAAGTAAGGGAAACTCCTATAAGTAAGGGAAATATTCTTGGCCTTAACAATGGTGTAAAAACCACATTTAATGAGGTTAGCACGATTGTCACAAATAGTAGAAGCAAAGATGTTCCAGAGAAGAATAATCATCATTTGATGTTTTTTGATAAGTATGGTCAATTACTATAAGGGCGGGCAAGATTATTGGCCTTAACAATGGTGTAAAAACTACATTTAATGAGGTTGGAACCATTGTCAAAAATAGTCGAATGAAAGATGATCTAGAGAAGGATACTCATCTTAATAATTCATGTGATATAAAAGTTGGTTCCTATTCTTTCCATTTTTATTTTATACTTATTTTAAAAGGCCAATAGGTATAACTGCCACTATTCAATTTGGTTTACTTACCCTTTTCCTTGTTCACTTAAAATATTTCCTCACGTGACTGAGTTATTGTGCCGTTCTTGTATCTCCAATATATACTCATCATATGAAGTTGTCTAGTTGTGGTAATTATTTGGAGGCTTTTTCTCCTTATGTGTCTTCCATAAAAATTTTCTATCTATTATTGGAATAGTATTGTTGTCTATTTTACTTATACAGGAGACAAACTTCCTAAGTTCTTTTATAAATGTAATTGAATATTGTTTATGAACCCTAATGTAGCTTTTGTGGAGGCACTTGAGTGGTCCAAATTTTTTTTAACTAATTTTTTCAACTGGAAGTCTATATATTTTCTGTGAATTATTATTTAGTATATACATTTCTCAACTATGACTACTCTTCAATTTTTTTAGTTAGCCCAATGATAAACATTTTATTTTGCTTTCTCTCCTAACAAGATGTGCACACTGAAGAAGACTTGAACAGACTTTTAATAGACAAGATTTTAGTTCTTTCTCTCTTTTGCATGGCTACTATTCTCAATGTTCCAATTTCATATGCCTTCTTGAAACTTGTGATTTTTTCTCCTGCAAAAATTTTGTTTTGATCTTAGGTATGTGCTTAATAGTTTTCAAAGAGTATGTATTTCAACGTCAACATTACAAGTCCTTAAACTAAAATCATATTGATTTAGCTTGATTTCATTTTCCTATTTAACATTCATGAAAACTACTATGATACATCTCTAGGAGTTAATGTTATTGGGAGATTGTTTGTTTCAGTATATATTGTGGATATGATATGATTTTCGTAATGGAAAGTCTTATGTATGCATGAAAATGTTGGATGGTGTTGAAAATTTCTTGTTTGATAGTATTCTCCCCATTCTTAGGGGATTCATTTATTCAAAATGCTAGTTGAGTGTGCAATTTTGAATGAAAATGAACAACTAAGCTACATTATTAGCCCCTGGCAACATCTTTCAGTAATTAATGATTTCCCTTATAAAAAATCATGGTAACAAATAGTGTTGCATGCAATTCTATTAGTTTGATATTATACAAGATTGAGGCATGATAAATGAAAAATAATTTCAAACCTTTTACTATGTAGATAGAGTATAATGTCCAGTAATTTCACACAAGTTCCTAGATAATGTTACAAAATGGTTCAA
>APFE030148316.1:0-14368 GCA_000404065.3 Pinus taeda
AGAAAGCAAAGGCTAAGAACTACATGCAATATTCTTAATCTTCTTGCCATGGTTTTTCAGGAAGGGTAGCTATGGTGCTGAATCGGGTGATTATGAGTATGCTGATGGTTATGAAGGGTAGCTGTGGTGCTGAATCAGGTGATTATCGATATGCTGATGGTTATGAAGGGTAGTTGTGGTGCTGAATCAGGTGATTATGGGTATGCTGATGGTTATGAAGGTCATGCAAGTGGAAGCTATGGTTAATATGGAGCATGGTTATGCTTACTTTCATTTGTAAGCATAGATAGTTCGATTGTAAGTGTAAATGGTTGGATAGATGTTGTGAAATGTTCATTCCATAAATAAAAGCAATGGTACTACACAGGGATTTACTACATATCCCACTTGCGCCTGGAAAGTTTGGTAATAAAATGTATCACCTCTCGTTATGCCCATATTGGCACAACTGGTATATCAAATGGCTTTGTAGCAGAGGCAAGTGGAAGAGAAAGAGATGACAATAAATGGAACCCTAATAAATTCTAGAAAGTTAAAAGCAATAATAGTAACCTCTGCTCAATGAAACTAAAAAAGTAAGTTGGGGATGCCAAAAGGATTACTTGTATCAAAATGGAAGCAACATTGTGGTCTACAAAATCATGGATGCAAGCAATGATCCAGGAATGACTGCGAGAAAAATTGCCCATAAGGGAACATTCTTCAGCTTCACTAAACTCCCAAGCTAAGTGAATCCATCCGTTCGAAATCCAGTTCTGGGAAAACCCGCAAAGTCGAATATCCAGAATTTTTTTTAATGAAATCCAACCAAACTGTAAAATTAATCTTACACATTCGATAAATCCGCAAAGTCGAATATATCTGGAAAGTCACGGAGAAATTGATAAAGCGCTCAAGGTGACATTTTACCCAATCTTGTGATTGATGATGACTCAAGAAATTGAACCAACCACATAATTTGAACCCCAGATTCCGGACTGTTTTCAAATCCGACCGGATGCCTTTTACATTCTTGATTGTTTTGAAAATGCAACAAGGTCCCATATAAGTTTATTCTCCCAATTTGATGCTACACATTATGGCAGCTATAGACGATCTTTCCACAAAATTAATTGCATTTCATTCCGGTTACTATTACATTCTATAGAAACGCTTGCATTTCATGATGTTTTCTACTACATTCGTAATCAGCGCATACTGAACAGGCCGATGCCAGCAACAATATCGGAGAGATTAATCAAAAAAACGTTGCAAATAAATAATGTACATTGAACAGAGCAATGCTAATTATAGTACCGACGAGATTCACCAAAACATTATTCACACTAATTAACATAAAACACCTCTACTTCAAAGACGGGTTGAATAAAAAGACAAAGGCTACGAATAGCACTCATCTTAAATATAATCTCTCTGTCTGTCCTCAGTTTATGAGGCCAGCATGGTTTGCCCTAATTAGTAGTAGGTGGTGAAATCATCATGGCTCTCCTAACAGATATATATTCCGTCGGATCTGGCATCGCTTCTTTCACTACATCGAATTGACAGAATCGATCCATCCATGCGCTCAACAACGACATTTTCTCTGCATCTATTAAAACGCTGTTGGTAGCCTTCTCCACGCCTGTGATAAACACCGACAAACTACCCAAGGCAATGTCAATCAAGCCAATCTCATCCCCTCCAAAATATGGTTTTCCTGCAAAGCAATCGTTGGTTCGCAGAGCTTCCTCTATCAAAAGAAAATTTGTAACGGTAACTTCCACTTCTTTCTGTAGCTGCTCGCCTTGCGCAAAGAAAGTTTCTCGCATAGATGGAAAGACCTGAATGCACACATTGAAACCACAAGTATATTGGTTACGGAATAGAAAAAACATAATTGGAATTTTCGAAGACACAAATTCCAGACAAAGAAAGGGTTGATGAGATATGAATGCAGGCGATTATTAATGAATTAATTAAATTACCTTGTTGTCGACAAAAGCAGCCCAAAAGCGAGCAATGGCTCGGTCATATGGATCTTTGGGCATAATATTTGGTTCTTTATTGCCCCATGACTCCTCGATGTATTTCACAATAATCATGGATTCACAAACAGGCTTTCCATTGTGGATAAGCACTGGAACTTTCTTGTGAACAGGGTTTGATTTCAGCAGCAGCTCGCTCTTAGGGTGCATGAAATTCTGTTGGATGAACTCATAATCGACACCTTTAAGAGCAAGAGCAATGCAAACCCGCACCACGAAAGGACTCAAAGTCACACCTAGCAGCTTTACTTGCTCCTTTTCTCCCTCCTTTGCCATTTCTCTGAAATTATGTGTCTTCCTCTTCTATGTCAGATATGCTATGCTAATTATCCCCGACTACTTTATATCGCACCAGGAAGAGTTCCGACCTTGCAGTCCAGATTTCAGTTTCAGAAGGGTTTTGGGGGCAGGAAGATACAGGGGATGCCATTGCCAATGCCTATTCGACTATACAAACAGACAGAGAGCTGGGGCAAAGATGTCAAGGGAAAGTGAAAATAAATATAATCCAATGCCTCTTTGATCTCTTCTTTGAAATAGCAATCGATACCGAGTCGTTGAACAGTATCAACGGCCCATAGACGTTCAAGTAGATCAATCGGATAGTGACACGGGGCTACAATAACAAATTCTTCGTTGTTAATATTCTTTTTAATTTAATTTTTTTCATAAACAAAATTAAAACAAGACCTTCATGAAATCAAATTGTTATGTTGGTACCATGGTTTCCGAATTTCATTAAAATGAAGTTCAAGAATTCCAAGCACTTGGTGTTCCCTGTACTCATGAATACAGCAACGGTAGATGCGGGCGAGCTGATGAATGATCCATCCTTGGATTGAAGCTTGATGATTTTGTGCCACTCTACTATTTCTTGCAGGCCTTCCAAATAATACAAGAATATTGTTGGAACCGTATAGAGAAGATCAGTAGGAATCCGATCGAAACACCATCACGACGGTCAAGTTAATTAATAATGACAAAAGGCTGGACAAAAGAGCATCATTATCAGAATTTAACCAACCTTTTAAGCTTAGCCTCACGCTTCTTAATGATTTGTTTGATGAATGGCAATTCATAAGCCAAATCCAAGGATAAGCTTTTAGCTTCATTTATCATTGCAGGAAATACAAATACAAATCCACTTGGCTGGCGATGGTCCACGACATCCTCCATCATTCCAGCGTGCTTTTGAAGAATTCAATACCTGCAAGATATGTATATATATTATTTAGAGCTATAAAAATGGATTGTGCGGAAACAGGCCGCTTACCTTCTTACACCATATTGGTACAGTGAACCACTTCAATTATTACCAATTGAGATTAATCTATTATAGTTATTTAAAAAAAATCAAGTCATTTGAAATTATTTACTAGTGATTTGTAAGGAGTTAAATTTTTACTGTGTCAAATACTTCTAGATCTTGAATTTCAAGCCTGAGCTAGTAAAATTTTGAAAATGTGATCCAATAATTAAGTGAAGAAATTTGATTCCATAAGTTTTGTGTCCAAGCAAAATTTCTTTACTGTAAGGAAAACTCTAAACTTACCCTTCCATTATTAGCCATTCACAATATATTTTCACCAAAAAAATTACAAATTTTTCAATAATGTCAAATTACAAGGAAGGAATGATAAAGTTGGCCGAGAGACCGGAGATAAACCAGAAGATAACAAAGCGAGAATAACGTGAATGTAAGATTAAAAGGAAGTTAGACTTAGGTACCATTGACGATTGCAGGCTGGAATTTTAGTTCGTATACCGGTGGAAACCTGCTTTCTACATAATGTTGGACGGACTCCTTCCACCCACGAACATGGGCCTTATTATTACTGTCATAGGATCTAAATGAACCTGAACTGTTCTTTGCTATACACAAAAGGAACATGCATAATTTCATAAACTCAACCCTATTATTACAATCCACACCAACTACAGCGAATTCATCAGCTAATTCATCATCAGTCTTTCCCACGGCCACCCCGCATTTATTAAACCTTTCAAAAAGCATACACGTGATAACAATGCGGTCAGGATTACAACATTTTATTGTAACGGGGTTAGAAGCACAATCAAAGCTCCTTGTTGTTTCTCCTCCGACGTTTAACCAAGGCACCAAAGTTGCACCTTCCATGTGAGCTTTTGCCACTCCACCGATCACTGCGCATATAGGGCTCCTGACAACTCTTAATTGTATATCATTGAATGGCTGGAAATTCTCCACCCACTGACCCCATGAATACACCCGCCGTCTCACCGAATAAGGTAGTTGGTCACATATAAGATGCACTGACCAGCAGAACAGTCGACCGATGCTGGTATAAAGCCATGTCCTCAACGCTGTGTTCAACTCCAACATTGCCGATGCAATGCTCAACAATGAGGGAATCAGCCAAAAGACTTTCTTGGTTAGGAGAAATAACCCTACCAAATTCAAAACCTTCAGCAGTTTCCCCTCCGACACTGACAAACTGACGGGGATAAACCAAACACTATTTGACAATTGCACAGTGTAGTGTATAATAAAATCCAGCGCTTCTATAAACGTTAATACACTGCCTGTGACCATCAAACCCCAAAATTGTTTATAACCTGTAACAAGCACCCCAACTTCCAGGCCATGAGCTCTCATTTTCGACAATTTTATTATTAAATAAAATAAAATAGTCTTCGCAAACCTTTCTGCACTTGTGTTCTGCCAGTCCGCCATACGGTGAGAGTAATAATACATGCAAGAGTTGCCAGTAGCCTGTCATATGTTAAAAAGTGGTGCTCTTCTCCCCAAGGGCCATCTTTCAACTGATTTTGAAGAATCCATTGGAGTGTTTGAGGAAAGTGAGGGTGGTCAGAGCCATGAAGTGCTGGAATTTTTGCTACCCAAGCAGTGTCATAAGCAGAGGGAGTCGTTTCCCCATCACCCATACCTCTAAACATACTCTTAATCTCCGATATTAATGTCTCCACACTCTCCTCGTCTGCTGCTGCCACCTAAAATTAATACAGGTCAACCATAATATTTTAACAAATATCTGCTAATATTCTTGCGACGTCAACCTTACGAACAAAAATTGAATGAACAGCTGCTGCGAATACCGAACTTATTAGATGACATTATTGAATCAATAATATCATCTTTCCAAAATCCTGGAGGGAAGTCTTGTTTTGCTAGTTTAGGATCAGGAAACGAATATGCAAGTATCCCAGAAAAATGAAAAAAAAATAATAGTTCAATTAATCAGTTGGAAGGAGGTTGAAAACATTTAAATTATTTTCAGCGAAGGCAGGAGAATAAGCATACCAGTCTTCATTTTATCAGAATGGCTATAAAGGGAGGTTGCACCTTCTCCAACACCAGCAATGATCTTGCTTGAACCTGCATATTCAAAAGTACTAAGAAGCCGAATTGAAACTAAGGCCAGACAAAAATTAAAATTATGTGCGTACCCAATCGTAGGTAGATGTTTATCTGTTTGCTTGCAGTCCAGATTTCTGTCCAGATTTCAGTTTTAGAAGGGTTTTGGGGGCAGGAGGATATAGGGGATGCCATTGCCAAAGCCTATTCGACTATACAAACAGACAGACAGAGAGTTGGCACACAGATGTCAAAGGAAAGTGAAAAGTTTTTTAAGGTTTTTTAATGTTTTAAAATATTTTTTATTAAATCAGACGGTTGATATTTGTTTAATCGTCTAACAAGAAATCTAATGGCTACGATTAGGACAGAAAAGCATTTGGGAGAGTTCATTTCACATGGAAACGCCTTACGGCGTAATTACAATGCGTTAAAAAAGTGGCATTACAAATGCATTGCAAATGAAACAAATACAATAAATGGATTGTGATGGGGAAAAGTAAAGGCCATATTATAAAAGCCTGCAATACAAGGATGGAAATGGCACAAAAGAAAGTTATGTATCAGAATGCATGAGGAAGTTATACATCAATGAATTTGAAGGGTCATACTGCGCAAAATTATAAAGTGCCATGTAAACGATGCTTCAAAGGTTACAAGAGCCGCGTTATTGTATAACGATGGCACAAAGAGTTATATTAAACACATATAATGGATGGACGCAATAATAATGAGACAAAGGTTATGTCACAATAAGATGTTATAAAGGCTGCAATAACACACTGCATGCCGTGGTAACATGCTACATAATTCATATCGTTGCAAAGTTTGATGGCATATGGAAAAGACAACTAATATGTGAGATATGACATTAAACGGTGCAATAATACACCATAGATCAAAAATGGTAAAGTATGACACAATGAAAGACAAAATAAACAAGGCAACGAAGAAATGATATAATTCACATAAGTCGAAAAGATAATACCATGCGATCAAAACCATACGATTTGGCGTTGAGAGACTATGTAAAGCCACAATGAGATAGATTAATAAAAGGTTACCTCAAACATATGATAATCAGATTGCAAACCACAAAAATGTTGCATCCACATTCCATAAAAGGTTTATCAAACACAACAAACAAGGTAATGCACCAACACACCTAACCAAGGCAACCAAACGATATCAATGTTGCACAAGAGCGCATGTCATAGGAATAAGGGAGAGACTTTGCATAATTAAAGTGCGATGATGCAATAAAAGATATGGTACATTGGCGCAACATAGAGGAACAAGTGTGACTCTCATACTGTTAAAATTCTCACTCTAACAACCCTAGTTGAATTTTTATGAGAAAAATAGAAGACCAAAGTCATGGGACATGTATTCCAAGCTGAATGTTGAGCAAAACATCCTAGTGGATGTTCATTTGGTTTATTATGGCTAAAGGAAATTGACAAAGGCATTGGAAAAGACATTTGAAAAGGCAAGAGACATTAATCGACATTTATTTATGAAAATAAAGGAAATTAGGAGAAAAGGAAGGTGAAAGGTCACAAATTTGCATGTGAGGGAAATTGAAGGAAACATGAAAGAAAATGAAGAAAATAGAGGCCTCAATGATAAAAAGGCTTATGAGGATCAGTTCATGGTTTTTTGCTGGTTGAGGCTTGGAGCTCTCTCTATTCTCTCTACTCTCTTATACTCTCACACACTTAGAACATTCTTGGAGCACTCTAGCATTGGAGGAAAGAAGGAAAATGAAGGACAAGAAATCAAAATGGAAGCAAAGACCAAACAAGGAAGAGTGAGAGCAAGCAACTACAACAAGATTACTTGCAGGTATCGAGTTGCATGTATGATTTCCTTGCTAGCTTTGGCATGCATGGTATATGCATGTGTGTATTTGGTTCTCTTGTCATTTGCATGGGTTTTGCTAGGTGTGACAATGGTTTTCAGCCTTGCCTTGCCATTTTCGAATAATCATGGTGTGATGGGGTTCTTTTACTTGGTTGAGCTAGATTTACAAATGGTTTTGAAACTGAGTTGGGTGGTCTCAGGAAAAATCACGAGGCCTAGGAATCCCTTGACCGATAATGGAGGGATACATGGTAAAGCTAGGTTGTGAATACCTTAGTTGGGCTTAGGGATCCCTTAACTGATAATGGTAGGATACATGGTAAAGTATAGAGTGTGGAGATAGACAAATTCCTCATGGTTTAGGTGGAGAGATCCAGAGGCGTCCATGCTTGTTTAGGGCTTAGTGATCCCTTGACCAGTATATGGCGGGATTGCGATAAAGCCTGTAGTGTATGTTTATTGTTTGGGCCTAGGAATCCCTTAGCAGGATACACAATAAAGCTTGAGGAAGCCTTGATTGGTTATGTTGTGAGTCCCACATTCATGCTTGGAATATGGCAGGGGATGATTAGCTGAAAGCAATATTTGGCTAAGCCCAATCTATGGTCGGGTTGTACATGGAAGTCCCTCGGTTGGATTTTGCATATGTAAATAAGGTCTCTTTCCTCTTGTGTTTTATGTGTAAATGTACTTGTTATTATGTGGTTTTAATGGTTGTTCTATCATTGTTATTCTGCTAGTTATATGATGGTTATAAGCATGGTTTATGGAAGAATTTGGTAATGGGTCTCATCATGCTTTGATTAGTAAAAGAAATGTTAATGAATATATGACCTAATACATGATAATGCAACTATTATGAGAGAGCATCATACCTTCTTGACGAATCTCATATAAGTATGAGGTCCCTATGTTTAGATGTGTTTATATGACCTGTAAATTACATATTTATGATGTTTTTGACGAAATTCCTATCATGGATGGTAGGGGTCAGGTTAAGTACTTGTTCAAGTGTTTGCATTATTAGCCTTGTATCAATGTTATTTATTATTTATGGAAGTTTTATGAAGTTTTGGGCAAAGTCTTGAGTCCTAGCCCTGAAAAAGTGGCTCAAAATTTAGGGTTGCTGGTACAAAACTACCTGGAAAAGGCCACAATCACATGGATTCCTTGTTGTGGGAGCGACTAGAGGGTCTTAGTCACATGGAAGACTTGTCAGGGGAGTGAATGGGGGTATAGTTCAATCAAGAAGCAAGTTATCTCAGGGATTGGACACTTGAAGGGGTTGGTTGGCTTGTGAAGGTTCTGTAGCTCCTAAGAGAGGTCTTTAAAATGTTGGTCAGTTGGTTCCACTTCCTTAAGGTGATCTAGGAGGTCGAATCATATCATAGTAAATCTTTGTCACATGTTTACCCTCGCAGGTTAGTAACCTAGGTAAAGGTGGGAGGAGGGTGTTATAGAGTGGAATCAGAGCAAGGCTTCATTCCCTTTTGGTGATGTCTGGGTTTCGTTCTCTCTCGGTGTTATCTGATACCACAGAGTCATATTATAGATCCCATGTTCAACACTTCAACAAGATGGGTGAAATGTGTTTGTCGTGTATGTATGTAGGTTTTATATGTGCTTGTTATGTATGCATGGTGATGGCCATTGTTGCAGTTGTGTTGTCATGTAGAAGTTGATGATGTTGATGTTGGGATGTGTTTTCATGAATGCATGTCAGTTGTATATGTATTTGTTATGCATGTCAATATCTATATGTTGTTATGCATGTTAATGTCTATATGTTGTTATTTATGCATTGCCATGGTTATAGTTATGCATGTAAAGTAGGTTAGACATGCACTGCGAGGTCATTGTATGTAGAAATTCTTGCAAATTCTCTGCAAATCTACCTCTGAGATCTATGTAGAAAATCTGACTATATATTAATTCGATAATGCAATATACCAAAGAAAAATACTATAATCTACTTCTACTATCAAACTTGCGGAAGCTTAAAGATCCAGCTGAATCAGAGCTGAACACATATAATCGAAAGAAGAAGAATCAATGCACATGAAACACAAAAAATACTCAGGGGAAAGCCTCAGCTAAAAACCTCACTATCTGTAGTATCATACAATGTGGAAATACATCAGAATTATGCAAAGCCTTAGCTCTCACAGCTAGCCAGCTCTCAGTAAAATCCTCTCGGATGCTCATAGGAAAACAAAGCTTCTCATAAGACTTCTCCTCTGCCCTCCAAGCTCCTATTTCCTTGCGTAGTTTCTCCTGGGTGATCCACCTGTTACCAATTGGAACACTGATCACTCACACTGATCCTACACCCTGTCAGAACTACACAATCCTTAAGGAACCTTACCTTGACTGCATGGATGAGTTTCCTTTATAGGAAAACACATGAAACTGATAGTAATCTGTCCTTGACATTTAGCTCAACTGGGACTTTCACAAAATAGACATGCATGAGTTTTTATGAGAGAATCTGCAGTTATCTGGAGTACACTTGTTGAGTGCATACATGCATCAACTGACTGATAACTCACAATTAGTTCCTCAAATAGTTTGGAACTAATTTAATTAGACTTAACTCAGTAAACTGAGCTAACTAATTACAACTCAAATATAACTCAATCTTATCTCCTTAATTAAGGGATAATCCCCTTAATTTAAGTGATAACTCTTGCATGACTTTAGAAAGACTTCTAACTTGAATTTATCCAACTAATTAATCCATAATGAATGAATTAATTATTTCCAAGTAGCCGATGAGAATAAATTTGAATTTAATTCACAATTTTAGTTCAAGGACAAATTAAAATTGGAATATTCTAGATTCTATTTTTTTGTCATTTCTTGTTGCTATTTGCAACACTCCCTCTCAACAATAAAGGAGTTCAACTTGACCCTGATCGTGAACTTTTGGAATGTTATGCATGCAACACTTCTCTCTAGTGTTGTTTCTCCAGCAACTCCAAAAACAAAAAAAACATCCAACCTGAATTAGTATGATGCATCTATCATCAAAGTCTCTCACTTCTATTGCCTCTGTCAATTGAAAAACTTTGGGCATCTGTTGACTTAGCCTTTCTGCACTGTTGTCAATCCTTCTCTGCGCTCTTCAGTATCTAACTGCTCTAGCCTCTGTCACCTTGACCTCTGACTGCATCAATCCCACTGATTCCTCTCGCTACTATGTACTTTGGGCTACCGTAGCAAGGTATGATCCATGAGATAAAACCTCTCAATGGACCCTGCCTAATTTCAGAGTTCTTGAGACTATCACTTCACATCATCCCACCTCACACTTGGAGGTATGACTGCATGTGATCCCTTTGCCGACTTCTCGAATTGTGGCTCCTCCACAATTGTTTGAGACTTCTTCTGGGACTGCATGTTGAGAGGTAATTTACTCTCCCTCTCAACCACCAAGTCTCTAATATTTTCCTTGCTCCTCAAGGCTTTGCATGCATCTTGAACCTTAAGAGCATATAAGTTCTTGACTCGTGAATCGATTTCTTTCACCCATCTCGTGGTGATGTGTCTAAGGAAAACCTTTCCCTTATTAAAGACAACATCATAGCCTTTGTCCTACAACATTACGACCGATACCAAGTTCTTCTTTAGTCCAGGCACGTACTTCACATCTGTCAAGGTGATAGAAGCTCCATGCTCCCTCTAAAAAGCAACAGTGCCCACTCCTGAAACACTAAACCTTTCATCGTATGCTATCTCTATGCACATCTTAAGGTCTTTCTCCTCCAAGGTATTGAATAAACTTTTATCGCCGGTCATGTGGAATGAGGCTCCACTGTCGAGATACCAACCACAACCCATCATCGATGACACCATGCATGTGATGAGGGTAAAGTCCATTTCGAACTGAGAGGCTAATGCCTCACCTTCCGATCCATCCGAGGATCCATTCTTGGACTTCTTCGATGGGAAATTAGTCACATAATGACCCATCTCGTGAAAATTAAAGCATCTCGCTTTAGAATTGCCAACCTTCTTCCCTCCATGAGAAGAAATCGATTTGGAATAGGACGACTTTCCCTTCCCTTTCCTTGCCTTACTTGCTAAGGCCAAATTTTCTTCATCATCATCCTTGGATGAAGAACCATCTTTCCTACTCCTCCTGATCTCCTCTTGCATGAGATCTGACCACAGTCGTTCCTAATCTAGCAGTTTCTCCCTTCCATTCACAGAGTCCTAGTAGCTATTCCAGCCCTTTGGAAGGCCAAGGAGAGCGAGGCTCACCATATCATCATCGACAACAATTATTCCCACACTTCCAAGCTCATCTCTGCAAGTGGTGAGCTTGTTCAGATATGTGGAAATAGTATCGCCGTTCTCCATCTTAATTCTTCGAAGCTTATCCTTCAGTGCCAATTTCATTTGGTCGCTATTTTTCTGGTAGACGTCCTTCAATGTCTTCCACATTGAATATGGAGTATCCTTCCCATGGAGACTCGAGACAATATGGTCTCGAACTCCCTCAAGGATGATCTGTCTCGCCTTTGCCACACGCTTCTTCCACTTAGCCAACTCTTGCACATTAGTTGAAGCTGGCTTTGGGATTTCTTAATCAATGAAATCCTTCAAGTCATTGTCTTCTAATACAGCCTCCATGCGATCTTTCCATGCTATATAATTCGAGCTACCTTCTAAGGCATATTGGAGTCTCAAGCCATAGAACGCCATTGGCCAACCTTGAAGTATGATAAGAATTCGATTTTGCACCTGCAACCCTGAGCTTCAAACTTCAAATTTTCTTCTCCGTATACTGTTCACAGCTCCGATAAACTAGGTTCTGATACCATGTAGAAATTTTTGCAAATTCTCTACAAATCTACCTCTGAGATCTATGTAGAAAATCTGACTATAGATTAATTTGATAATGCAATATACCAAAGCAAAATACTATAATCTACTTCTACTATCAAACTTGCGAAAGCTTAAAGATTGAGCTGAATCAGAGCTGAACACATATAACCAGAAGAAGAAGAATCAATGCACATGAAACATAGAAAATACTTAGGGGAAAACCTCAGCTAAAAGCCCCACTATCTGTATTATCATACAAGGTGGAAATACATTAGAATTATACAAAGTCTTAGCTCTCACAGCTAGCCATCTCTCAGTACAATACTCTTGGATGCTCATAGGAAAACAAAGCTTCTCACAAGCTTTCTTCTCTGCCCTCCGAGCTCCTATTTCCTTACGTAGTTTCTCCTGGGTGATCCTCCTATTACCAAGTGGAAGATTGATCACTCACACTGATCCTACACCCTGTCAGAACTACACAATCCTCAAGGAACCTTAGCTTGAATGCATGGATGAGTTTCCTTTATAGGAAAACGTATGCAACTGATAGTAACTTGTCCTTGACATTTAGCTCAACTGGGTCTTTCTCATAATAAACATGCATGAGTTTCTGATGAGAGAATTTTTAGTTATCTGGAGTACAGTTGTTGAGTGCATGCATGCTGCAACTGACTGATAACTCACAATTAGTTTCTTAAACAGTTCGGAACTAATTTAACTGGATTTACCTCAGTTTAATTACAACTCAAATATAACTCAATCTTATCTCCTTAATTAAGGGATAATCTCTTTAATTTAAGGGATAACTCTTGCATGACTTCAGAAAGACTTCTAACTTGAATTTCTCCAACTAATTAATCCATAATGAATTGATTATTTATTTCCAAGCAGATGGTGAGGCTAAATTTGAATTTAATTCACAATTTTAATTCAAGGACAAATTAAAATTGGAATATTCTAGATTCTATTTTTTTCATTTCTTGTTTCTATTTTCAACACTCCCTCTCAATAAGAAAGGAGTTCAACTCGATCCCAATCATGAACCTTTGGAATGTTATGCAGGTAACACTACTCTCTAGTGTTGTTGCTCCAACAACTCCAGAAACAAAAAAAAACATCCAACCTGAATAAGTATGATGCATCTGTCATCAAAGTCTCTGACTGCTATTGTTGTTGGGTGTGGAGCCTGATTATCTTCTGTATTCAAAGGTCTCAGACGGATGTATACCTAAGGAATATTGTACACCCCTCCATGGGGGGGGCTGATCCCCCCCAGCTAGGGGGTCCGGGGGCTAGCAGTCCCCCGACGGGGGTTCAGGGGCAACGCCGCCGAAGCTAAAAATAGATGTGAAATTGCCTTGTAAAAGTATAGTAATTTCTAGTCAATTTGGGCTATTCATTACGCGGATGATCTGATGGTAGAAGTTATGTTTAATTTAGGGTTTTTTTTCCCTAGAAGGTAGCACCTCACTATATATGATGGAATTGTATTACGTCTATGTATCCTTGTATTCTGAATGAGGAAGAGAGAGGAGATTGAGAGCAAAGAGGGTGTTACAATGGATCTGCTATAGGTTGTATCTCTTCAATTTGCTGGATAACATAATAAAAGAAGGACTGGCTGTTTCTTCGTGGACATAGCCCAAATTGGGTGAACCACGTATATCTGTGTCTCTCTTGTTTTATGCATTTTATATGTTTATATTTTTGCAATATTTTACTTGTTCCATTGCTCTGTAATATATAATTTTCTAACAACTAGTATCAGAGCCGAAGGTCTATTTGGCTAATAAACTCGCAAGAGAGAAGGGTTCTTGGTTTGAGTGGGAGCAATGGCAGAAGATGGTAGGTTTAGGGTTGAAAAATTCAAAGGCCAAAACTACTAGCTGTGGAAGATGCAGATGGAAGATTATCTGTATTAGAGCTATTTGTACCTACCATTGAGTGGAAAGACAAAGAAGCCGATGAGTATGATAGACACAAAATGGAATATTCTTGACAGAAAGGCACTTGGAACAATATGACTGTGCCTAGCAGCGTCGATAGTGTTTAATATTTCAAAGGAAATGACAACAGAGGGTTTAGTGTCGGCATTGGCCAAACTATATGAAAAAACCTCGGCCTCAAATAAGGTATTTCTTGTGAAGCGTTTATTTAATATGAATATGTTAGAAGGTGGATCTGTTGCTAATCATTTAAATGATTTTAATACAGTTACAAGTCAGTTAAGTTCTGTAGGGGTAACTTTTGATGATGAAGTTAGGGCTCTGTTATTTCTGTGCTCATTGCTAGA
>APFE030148316.1:16801-50063 GCA_000404065.3 Pinus taeda
AATGAAGGATTTGGGTGTTGCAAAACAAATCCTTGGTATGAGAATAACTAGAGATAGGAAGAATCACAAATTAACATTATCTCAAAGTGAGTACATAGAAAAGGTGTTGAAAAGGTTTAATATGCAGAATGAAAAACTATTTGGTATACCTTTGGCTAGCCATTTCAAATTAAGTAAGGAGACGTGTCCTAAGACTCAATAAGAAATGGCTCATATGTCTAAAGTGCCATATGCATTAGCAGTTGGAAGCTTAATGTATGCAATGGTCTGCACAAGGCCTGATATTGCACATGCAATGGGAGTTGTATGTAGGTACATGAACGATCCAGGAAAAGAACATTGGATGGAAGTGAAGTGGATTCTCAGGTATTTGAGAGGTACCACAAATCAAGCATTATGCTTTGGTGGTTCAAACATTTCTCTAAAGGGATATGTTGATGCAGATATGGTAGGTGACATAGATAATAGGAGGAGCACTACAGGATATGTATTTATTGTAGGTGGGACATCTGTCATTTGGGTTTCGAAAATTCAAAGTGTTGTTGCACTTTCAACAACAGAAGGAGAGTATGTTGCTGCTAGAGAGGCTAGTAAAGAGATGATTGGTTACAAAGGTTTCTGGATGAATTGGGTAAAAAGCTAGAGTTGGGTAGGTTATACAGTGACAGCCAGAGTGTCATACATCTTGCAAAGAAATATGAATTTCATTCCAAGACTAAACATATACATCTTAAGTACCATTTCATACGGTCAACATTGGAAGATAGACAGTTGAAGCTGGAAAAGATACACACTAGCTAGAATCCTACAGATATGTTAAAAAAAGTTGTAACCGAGGAGAAACTGAGAATCTGCTCAGTTTCAATTAGTCTTCAAGTATGAAGAAGAAGATGAGAAACAACCATGTCCAAAGTGGAGTCATTTTCCAACAAATGAAGCAGCAGTGGAGTTGCTATAATCAATCTCCAAGTGGGAGATTGTTGGGTGTGGAGCTTGATTATCTTCTGCATTCAAATATTTCAGCTAGAGGTATACCCCAGGAAGACTATACACCCCTCCATGCAGGGGGGGACTTGTCCCCCCTGCGAGGGTCCTGGGGGGCTAATCCCCCTCGGTTGGGGGGTCCAGGGGCCAGCGGTCCCCTGGCGAGGGTTCGGGGCAGCACCCCCAAAGATAAAAAAATAGATGTAAAATTGCCTTGTAAAAGTATAGTAATTTCTAGTCAATCTAGGCTATTCATTAGGCGGATGATTTGACAGTATAAGTTATGTTTAATTTAGGGTTTTTTTCCCTAGAAGGCAACCCCTCACTATATATGAGGGAATTGTGTTGCGTCTATGGATATATGTATTTAGAGTGAGGAAAAGAGAGGAGATTGAGAGTGAAGAGGGAGTTACAGCAAATATGTTGTAGGTTGTATCCCTTCATTTTGCTGGATAATATAATAAAAGAAGGATTGGTTGTTTCTCCGTGGACGTAGCCCAAGTTGGGTGAACCACGTATGTTAGTGTCTCTCTTGTTTTATGCATTTTTTGTGTTTATATTTCTGCAATATCTTACGTGTTCCATTGCTCTGTAATATATAATTTTCTAACTTCTAACAGAAGGGGGGTGTGAGAAGCTAGAAGACATAAATTTTGTCTCTTGTAGGGAGATAAGGGACTGCGTGTTAGAAGTCACAACACTATCTTGGACTTTCTTTCTACATGTAGAGGAGAAGACATGATCTAGTGGAGGCTAGTTCAATTCAAGTTTTGGATGTGATTTGTTGGAGGGTACATACAAAAATTTTCTACTAGAGGCCACACAAAGATGAAGTTGTTGAGGGTTTTGTATGTTTTTATGGAGCATGAATATGAGGAGGTGTGATCCAATGTAAGACAAGTTTAGTCCAAGTTTTGGACACCATTTGGGGGATTCTAGCTATAGACCATTTTATGAAAGAACACATAGAGGTGAAGTAGTGGAGGATTTTGTCCATTTTAGTGGAGATCCATATGTTTGTTAGTGATAGTGAGAAATTCAAGAAAAGCTCAAGCTAATTTTTTGAGGATGAATAATGTGTAGTGTCGTGGGTGGAAACACCCTAGGGCCTTGGGTTGAAAACCCCAATAGAGAGGAGGGCATACAACATAAACAAACATGTAGACAAGTAGTGTAAATGCTTAATCTACTGAAGTAGGAAGAAGAGGTATTACTCGGAGGTCCTACATTCGAGGTCAATCCGGCAGGGTCTAAACCCTATGCTCCTTCCAATGCCTTTAGAACCTACAACTTATCCATGAAAATCATATACAACATCAGTAATAGAAAGCATGTTCATGATATAGGCATTAAATCATATAAGCATGCGAGAAAATGAGCATTAACATATATTAATGCATAAACACAATAAATATCAGGAATAGAACATCATTTCTTTATTGATGTAAGCTAAATGAAATGTGGAAAACTACAACTTGAGTCTTCCTTCAGCTCCAAGTAGAACCGTCCTGAGGATTTTTCCTACCCAGGCCTCAACAATCCTCCTTTGTAAAGGTACACCACGATGTCATACAAAGATGATGGTCACCTCAAAGAAGGAAACAAAGGTTTCAAATAACTTGGGAGTACAGGAGGCATGGGGATTTATTTAGACTTGATGAGGGATGTAATCAACTATAATATCAATATCTCTCTCTCCCCTCCTTATGCCTTCCCATGAAGGTTTATTTATACTTCTCCAAATTAGTTTTTTTAGTTGGGAAATAGTTGGGCCACAAGCTATAGTAGGTAAGTAATAGGTACAACTCATAAACTATGCCCAAATTTAAGGATATTATATATATTTTAGTGTTTCAACACTATACATGGGTTGGGTATACACTGACCCACATTTACATGCTTTTTATACAGGGAAAAATAGTGTATGGGATTTCAAACACTGATTTTTAGAATTTGGACCAAGCTTGGAAATGAAGGGTTGCCCTAGGCCATAACTAGAGCATCAAATCTACCAAGAGTGGTAAATGGTGCTATAACATATGCCCCTAATATATGAGCTCAGAAGGGGCACATGATGGCCAAAATTTATTAAGTGTATATAAGGAATCATGCCGAGACCTGAGAGGAGTTCACCAGAATTTAGCATGCCAAGGTAGTGGAAGAGATCAAAAAGAAAGTTTTTGTCTAAGGTGGGAATACCCATGCCCAGAGATAGTAAAGCATGTCTGCATATCAAATACAAAAGTTGATCCAATATGTATACAAGTATGAAAGGAGTGAAAATACATGGTGGATCATCCTATCATATCCATATAAGTACATGTCTCAATATCACATATAAAGAACTAATCAATGATGCTGAAGTAGAAAGTTGATCATTGAACTCATAAAGCTGATCCAAAAAGTACCAAGTAAAATGGTAGAAAAAATGGTACTACACGCAACTCGGGTGCCAACATGTAGGATGTCACTGTAACGAACAACAACATGTAATGTGGATGGTATCACTAGTAGAAACAAGAGGGACTCGCAAGTCAACCAACAAATGTTGATGCAAACCCAAGGCCTTCATTGACCATCGTGGTACATTTCTACACACTGGGAATAAATGATCTAAAGTTGACCATGTGAGAAATCATTTGATTATCGGTCATTGATGTATATGGTCAACAAACACAAGACTTCTCATTGATAATGATGATGAGAGCTAAGGTACCCAATAAAATCTAACAAGTGCGAATAAATGAGCCGAAGTCAAACACTTGGAAGAATCTATCAATCAGGAGACAATGATTTTTTCCCACTATCGATAGCAAAGGAGTCTACCACTGATGACTGCAAACCCTAACATACTACCAAATGGACTCTATACCTTGTTCCTAGAGCAATGAGTTGAAGTCGATGGGAAACAATCTACTAGAAGGAAGGAATTAAGGCATCCTTTATTAATCTAGCATGAGTGTAACCCGTAGGCCAATAATGTGGAAGGAATCAAACAAATAAAGATGTAGTAACACAAATGAAGCATGTTTCTGGTATACACAAGATGTATCTAGTGCATGATAGAAACCCTCTGAACCAACCACTAATGAAAGTTGACAGAGAGGCGATGAATCCACCAATAGGGTCAAATGGAAACCAAGGTACTACACAAATCCCAATGTGTGATAATGAAATATAACTTCAAACACAAGGGAAACCACTCAGTCAAAGACCCATAATATTGATCAATTTTGAGCACATGGTGACCTATTAATAATGAAAATAGGGCTTGGGTGCATCTCTATATCCGCTCTCAAAGAAATTTTTCGTAGTCGACAAGAGCAAGGCCTACCAACAAGAAGTTAATGGAGACCATCTCAAACCAGCACGAGAAAAGGACCAAATAGTTGATGTGATAATGAAAATGACTCTGACAACCAGGGATGACTGACTGAATAATGAGTCAAGAGACACTGTAGAAAGGCCAACTCAGGTTTACTTCCCTTAAACAAGAGCATTACTCAAATGTGACTACATGGCAGCATATGATAACTTTGTATAAATTTTTCATGTAGGAGGTGTTAGTGTCAGTCTTTGCAGCCTTCCTCTAATGATCAAACATGCTCTTAAAAAGTGATTTTAAGGTGTCAAGGTCAATTTTTGTCATTTTAGTGAGTCTTCAAGCAAAATTTGGTCACTAGACATTAGGTCTAGGGTTTGATTTTACCCTTGTCAAAGTTTTCCAAATTTCGGTCCATGTCACCATTCAGCTAAGTGTACCATCATTCAAAGGGCTGTCATTATCATGTCAAGTTCCACTGGGTCATTTTACACCTTGTTCATGCTTCAGTTGCGCCTAGGTAAGGTCATTTCCCTCTCCTAGGGTTTTGAAGGCAATTTCTCTTGGACGGTCAAATCATCAGCAAAACTGGTATCCTGATGTTCATACACCTTCCCCTATCCTTAAAGTACCTTATCAAACACTTCCCATCACTGAGATCCCCCAAATTCCTCATTTTCGCACAAACCCTAGTTTCTTGCCACAACCTGGCAATTTTCTAGGTTGGACCTGTGTTTTTCCCTTTTGGACCCCTTCCCCTCACTCAATTTTAGAGATTCCACTTTCCCCTACTTCCTAACATCCCTCCCTACTTTCAAAAATTCCCTCAAGAATTTAGAGATTCCCTATCTCCTTCATTTCACTTCATTTCGACAAATCTCTTGTTCCACACATTGGGGTAGATTTCACTCAAAAGATGTTGCTGAGAAAGGAAAGATGAATTTGGGAAAACTGAGAGATTTTTTTATCCCAAAAATTCCAAGGAAGAAAAACCTCCTTCACTTTTTACACAGGTGTCATGGTTTTGGATAAATCTCAAAAATATAGTTGCCTCGGGAGAATTGATGCACCTCTAAAGTGACCTTGGGAAAATCAAATTTTCTCCTATCGCAGTTGGCCAAATGACTTTCTTGATGAGCTAAATGATAACTATCCATAAAGATATTTCCAATGAGCTATCATGAGCTCAATTTGGAGTTCAGGAAGGCATTCAACAGTTGACTGTAATAGCACTCTGCCTTGAGGCAGCCTCACTGGGCACATTTTGGCCAGTCTTGGGAGATTTGATTTTTGACAGGGAAAATGAACTCCAAATTGAAATATTCTAGTTTTTTTAGAAATTAGACTGAAATACCTTTCCAACGAGCTATCCTGCACCCAATGTGGACACTGGGAAGGCCTCCAAACGTTTCCTCGAAAAGATCATGACGCGCAGAGAGAGCGCGTCGCACTGGGAGAGAGTTTCCAGTGTAAATTTTACACTGGCGCGACGCACATAGAGAGCGCGGCGCACAGGGAAAAAGGGGCTGAAATTGTGCCAAATCAACTCCAAATTTTTGTGAAGCCTATCAAATTGAAATGTAGGCTCTTTGACATCATTTTTTCATCATTTTTTATCGATGATATGATGGTTTATACTGATGTTTGAATGCAACCAAATGCATAAAGTCAACCATAACAAATCACCAAGAACCATGATGGCTAGGGTTGATAAAGTGTGTTGGTAGTGCCAAGGTTCCATTCCACCCATCATCTTCCCCTCACCTACCACTTTTCCTATCCTCCCTTTCTCATTTTTCCTAATATCCCTGCCCTAAATTACTATCCAACCCTCTCCCCTATCCTTCCACTATTTGGTCAACATGAAACCCTAAACCCTACCTTATCAAAATACCCAAACTCCTCCCATGTCCCTAAACAAAATTCTCCCTATAACCCCTGTTCCCATTACATCATTCCCTTCCTAATACTCCCTGCTTCATTGTTCCCCTTGGTAACAGATATTACAAAGGCACCCAGCCTCACACCATCATCAAAGAGCAGCCTAATCATAGTCCATACTGCAGTCATGACATCACAACATTCGTCAGAGTATGAGGAGGATACCCACAGTGACATAGCTTCAGGAGAAAGATGCTAAGATCAAAGAGCTTAGGGACAATGTTTCTAAGGCCAATTTCATGGTTTGACTCCTAGAGCAGGATAATAAGCAATTGAAGGTGATTCAGATGAGCATCAAGAGCAAGTGACAAGGAAGAATCCAAATACTAGAGGACTCAAAAGGGAACTTCAGCAACAAAGGGAGCATATGTCTTCGGTTGACCTAATTGCAAGAGAAATCAATGAAAATAGGGAGTTTTGGTGCAACAAAGTAAATTTCCATTTGAACAATCTTCTTAAGAGGGCCAAAAGAGACAAAAAAATTTCAAAGACACATGGCTGCTCATTGCTACACAAGGAATCAGGTCTCCAAAGTCAAAATCAAGCAGTTGAAGAAAATACTCCAGGGAACCCTAATTAGGCAAAAAGAGAGGGTTAAGTTGGATTTTCTTGCTGATGCTTCCCTCAGAGCAAACAAGGACAGGGACATGCTCAGGAACATGAAAGACCACAATTGGGCACGGAACAAAGTTAGCAAGCCACGAATAAGGAATTTGAAGGCAAACCTAAAAAAGGCATCAAAAAGGCAAAAGAGGAAAAAAGAGCATGATCGACTTCGAATATTGACCGAGGCAATCCTCAGCCCACCATAACACTTAATGAAGAAGCTCTAGACCAAATTTCAAGAAATTTGGAGAACATTTTGAAATTTTGAAATTTTTTGGACAAAAAGCAAGAAATTCCTCCCTGTGCGTCGCGCACCCTGCGCGGCTCTAAACTTCTAGCACTCCAATCTAGAAAAGGTTTGCATTTTTGGATTCAGCATCAAAAAATACATCTACTGGTGTCCGTGCTAGAAATTTTGATAAGTTTTGGGTCTCCTAAAGGTCAAAAAACACCCAAAAATGGCCTTTCTGCCACTTTTTGGACACACAGAAAGTAGTCTTGGGAGAATGAAGATTTGGAGGGGAAAATGAGCTTGAAATGGAAAAATTCCAGTGGGGTTAGAAAGTAGACAGGTCAAAATTTCCAACAAGTCCACTTGGGCACATTTTTGACACCTGGAAGTGCCCAAAAACAGGTCCCAAAATAGCGCAACACACAGAGAAAAGTGCGCGGCGCACAGAGGAAAAATTGCCAATTTGCTTCCGTTTTGTGAAATTTCAGTTCGCGACTTCTCCAAGTGGGCCCGCTCATCTACACTTTGGTTTTTTGGCACCAAAGGCAGCATTTAAAATGTTTTTTCTCCAGATTGGCTTCTATCCAGGTGGCGAAGGAAGGCAAACGGTCACCCCAAAGCCAAATGTCATATTTGCAGTGCTGCACCTGTAGTTGATGGTTGGCTCTCCATCTCCCTTTCGAAATGATTTGAGTAACTTCCCAACCCCTGGGCTTTCTATCTCTTCCTCACACATTATATATATTGTATGCAAGTTATTTTCAAAGGGTTGTTTGGCTTGTAACTTCTGGGAGACTGTGGGAAAGAAACTTTGTTTCTGCATTGTATATTTTTACAGAGAATTAATGAAAGGCAACAGCTCTGTTTCATGAGATTCTTGTGGTTGTGAGTATAGAAAGTGTTTCTCTTATGTTTCATATGTATTTTGTTATGTTTTGTATTCCATTTCACATTCATTTCTGGTCAAATTGTTCGAGTGAGATTAGGTAGAATTCAATTCTATTTCTCTACCTGTGGGAAAATTTCATGTGCAGTGTTTCATTCTTCTGTTGGAAAGGATTCATGTTGGCCATGCCCTTTTCACCTTCTTAATCATTCTCTCCATTTCTTTGTTATGTTCCATAGTTTCATTTCATATTCATTTCTAGTGAGATTTTTCGAGTGAGATCAGGTAGAATTCAATTTAATTGCTCTACATGTGGGAAAATTTCATGTACAGTGTCCATTCTTCTGTTGAAAAGGATTCATGTTGCCCATGCCCTTTTCACCTTCTTAATAAATCTTTCCATTTCGCCATATTAAAAAATTAAATTGCTATGCTTTCAGCCTACCTTGCCTCACGAAATAATCTATGCCTTCATGTTAAGTTCTCTGTTCATTGAAGTCTAGTGGTCCCATAACATCCCAGAAACGAAATCATTCACGAAATCACTCATTATTTTAATTTCCACTTACTATCCTAAGACAAATATTTCATTATAAGTCATCTCAGGTCATTTCATTTACTTATTCACTGAGTGTGACTAGGAGAGAACCCTCTCCTGTTCGGGTAGGGCTAGCTACCATACTGAGCATGGTTTGTGGTTACCCTGAATTTTGTCTTCCTTCAGCTTGAGGCAGATTTAGGTGCTAACATAGTGGCAACTCCACTGGGGAGAAAAATGGTTTGCTTGAAGATTGTTTTTCCCCAGTACATCTATCAAGCTTAGATATGATGGTTGATGGTTAACAACAATCAGACATAAGAAGATGGTTGAAATCATTCACCTGGCGACTCCATCCACTGAAGAATCTAGCAATCAATGCTTCATGGTGACTCCACTAGAGGACTAACTTTTTCTCTGTGAAAATGGAAGGATCTTACACAAAATTTGGGTATCCAAAGTGGAATGGTATTCAGGACCTACTCAACTTCCTTGTGAATTACTTCTTCAATGTTCTTGAAGCTGCCCTAAAATTTTTTCAGAATTTGTTGTATGATAAAGGTTATCAAAATCTTCACTCGATCTATTCAAAAAGTGTAAATAGTGAGTTTCCCTTTGATCCTGGCTTCCTTACTTTTCCTACATCTTATGATGATTCTCTGCAAAATGATGAGCCTAAAGAAAACAAAACTGACCCCATAGCTCTTGTACATATTCCTACAGCTGTCATAATCCCAGATAGGTATAAACCTCTGGTTTTACCTTCTGTTCTTCATGCTTTCCCCAAAAACTATGATCTATACTTGCCAAGATTTGACGGTGAATGTAAGAATGTCAATGTTGAGCAACATGTGCAGAATGTCGAGAATTTTCTAGACCTTTATGAAATTGATGAAGGAGATGTTAGTATAAGGCTTTTTGCTCTTTCTTTGCAAGGAAAAGTCAAGAGCTGGTTCAAAGCCCTGCCCGATGTGAGCATCACAAATTTACAGCAGTTCATCAAAGTTTTTCTTGACAGGTAGAGGATCAGACAGAACCTTTTCCTTATCGTAGAAGAGTATAATTAGCTGAAAAGACTGCCAGGGGAGACAGTTCAACAATTTTCAGCCAGATTTAATCAAGTTTATTATTCGATGCCAGTGATATAAGACCTACTCCTGGATCTGCTCTCTTGCACTACCCGGGTGCCTTTGATCCGAAAATGGAGTTTCAGTTGAGAGAAAAGAATGTCGCAACACTTGAAGAGATGCAGAACAAAGCGATAAATGTAGAGGCTCATTTGCTGATCAAAAGGGCAAGGTTGAAAGAAGAAGAGATGAAAAATGTGGATCTAGAGAAAAATACACCTTCAGAGGAAAAGCTTGACATTTTGGTGAGTGCAGTAGAAGAGATGGTGAGAAAAATGACTGCAAAAGATGAAAATGGCGTTCATGAACAAGTGGCTGATCCAAAACATTTTGTTTCTTATCTCAGTAGTCATAAGGATTGTTTTGTAGATCATATTGGAGAAGAAAGACCTGTTGATATGACATGTATGCTTGATGACGTGGTTTATACTAACAATTTTCCTCAGTTTGATCAGTATGATGATGATGATTATGCTCTCCAAACATAAGCTAATCTTGCAAACAAATCAGCAGCTAGTTTATGGGATGAGGAAGTTCGCTTACAGCAGCTCGAGCACAATGATCAACCGAGGCATATCAGCTATGGAAACGATGAGGAAAGTGCAACAGATTTTGAGGCAAGTGAAGGATCTTTGCCTTTGTGCTTTGAGTCATGTCAGTTCATCAGATATAATTTCCATGCAACCAGACATCAGCTATCGACAAATCCTGATTTGGATTCTCTTGAGAAAACTTTGTTCCAGACTTCTTATATTTAGAGTTCCAGTCCCCAAATTCCATTAATAGTCAGGTTGCACATGAAGACATAGAAGCTGGCTTATATGATCAAACGATACAAGAAGATTCCTTACCTCTCTGTTTTGAATCATTTCAGTTTTTCCGGGGTAAATTGCATAGTAAATATTCAAATGAAAAGCTTGTAGGAAATTAATAATCTCTCAGTTTTAATGTTGAAGATGAGACAGATGGCGAAATTTTTGAGCAGGTCGCTAATAAGAAATCTTCCCCGGAAATGATTGATGAAATCATTTTGGATACAGAACCAGATTTGCAGCCGCCAAACACAATTCAAGGTCAGATTACATATGAAGGTGAGGCAGCCAAAATACATGATTTAATGATGCAAGAGGATTCTATACCCTTGTGTTACGAAGCATTTCAGTTTATAAGGAAGAATCTTTGTAATATCTCTAAAGGAAAGGATGACAATTCGGTGAATAGCTTTATAGATCAGCAGGTTGAAGATTTCCATATGGTTGGAAATGATGAAAGAAGAAGTTTTGTTTTGGATATGGTGGAAATAAAAGATGATATGCAAGAAAATGATGTTCCAATCTCAGATAATGGGGATGATAAATCAGATCAAGAGACAGATGGTAAGGAGGAAAAAGGGAGTTGCATGGTTGAGGCTGCCTCAAATGGAGAAAATAGAGGTACAAACCTAACTAACCTTATCTCACTAGAACTAGATCTTCATGAGGAGGTAGCTCATTCAGTTCATGAACATCAAGATGAGAATTTGGTTCGAGTAAGTGAAAAAGTTTCCTTGGATGAATCATTGGTAGATGGTATGAATGTTAGTTTTGGGTTTCAAGAATCATTTGAAGTTGCTTTTCTCGTGATTAATGAATGTGATGAATTGGAAGACAATCTGGCTATCATATCATATGAAGATAACCTACAAGTTGTTCAAACTACCGAAGATCCGACCATTCAGGATGCCATTTTAGTTTCTTCTTCCTATGTTTTATGTTTTGAAATGTTCTTTGAAGAGGAAATCCACTCATCTGCTTGTTCAGAATTTTTTGAGGACTAGGAGCATACTTTTTCTGAAGTATATTGTGAAAAGAGATCAGCATCACAAGAAATGGACCCCTTGTTTCTTCAGCAGGAGGTAAATCTTCATGCTTTTCAGGATCCAATGGCAGATTTGTTATAGCCAGCAGTGAAGGTGATTATTGCAGTATTCAGTAATGAAGGAGATCATGGTCAACTGTGTTTTTGGAGGCCTAGTTACCAGTATTTGTTGTTGACCAGAAGATCTAATCCGGAGAATCAATCAAGGAGGCATCTACTTGATTGGTTACATTGGAAGACACATTACACATGATTGTACATATTGCATTAGTATGCAGGTGGCTGTCACCATGATTTGAAACCCTCGAATCTTAATGGACTGCTGCCATTGAATAAGTTTTGTCAGTTCTTGTTTTAGTTAAGTCAATCATGAGTCATTTCCTTTTGCATAAAGTCAAATTTTTCAGTCATTTCAGTTCGTATTGAGTTAGTTTGAGTCAAGTTTCAGTCAATAAATTGAGTCATGTTGGTTTGTCGGAATAATGGACTCCATAGCCCAATGGACGAGGGCACTGTCTGCTCACCCAAAGATCTCTAGTTTTTGGCACCTCCAAGGAGCTGCCATCCCTATTGGAGCCAATGTTAGTTTCAATCTTTTCAGCCTTCCTCCAGTGATCAAACATGCTCTTACAAAGTGATTTTAATGTGTCAAGGTCAAATTTTGTCATTTCAGTGAGTCTTCAAGCAAAATTTGGTCACTAGGCATTAGGTCTAGGGTTTTATTTTACCCTTGTCAAAGTTTTCCAAATGTCAGTCCATGTCACCATTCAGCTAAGTGTACCATAATTCAAAGGGCTGTCATTATCATGTCAAGTTCCACTGGGTCATTTTACACCTTGTTCATGCTTCAATTGCGCCTAGGTAAGGTCATTTCCCTCTCCTAGGGTTTTGAAGGCAATTTCTCTTGGACGGTCAAATCATCAGAAAAACTAGTATCTTGATGTTCATACACCTTCCCCTATCCTTATATTACCTTATCAAAGACTTCCCATCACTGAGATCCCCAAAATTCCTCATTTTCGCACAAACCCTAGTTTCTTGCCACAACCTGGCAATTTTCTAGGTTGGACCTATGTTTTTCCCTTTTGGACCCCTTCCCCTCGCTCAATTTCAGAGATTCCACTTTCCCCTACTTCCTAACATCCCTCCCTACTTCCCAAAATTCCCTCAAGAATTTAGAAGTTCCCTATCCCCTTCATTTGACTTCATTTTGACAAATCTCTTGTTCCACACATCGGAGTAGATTTCACTCAAAAGATTTTGCTGAGCAAGGAAAGATGCATTTGGGAAAACTGAGAGAGGTTTTTGTCCAAAACATGCCAAGGAAGAAGAACCTCTTTCACTTTTTACATAGGTTTCATGGTTTTGGAGAAATCTCAAAAATATAGTTGCCTCGGGAGAATTGATGCACCTTTGAAGTGACCTTGGGAAAATCAAATTTTCTCCTATCTCAGTTGGCCAAATGACTTGCTTGATGATCCAAATGATAAATAGACACAAAGTGATTTTCAATAATCTATCATGAGCTCAATTTGGAGTTGAGGAAGGCATTCAAAAGTTGACTGTAACAACACTCTACCTTGAGGCAGCCTCACTAGGCACATTTTGACCAGTCTTGGGAGATTTGATTTTTGATAGGGACAATGAACTCCAAATTGAAAAATTCCTATTGTGTTGGAAAGTATACTCAAAGACCGTTCCAACTCGCTATCCTACACCCAATTTGGACACCAGGAAGGCCTCCAAAAGTTTCCTAGAAAAGAGCGCGATGCATAGAGAGAGCGTGGTGCACTGGGAGAGAGTTTCCAGTGTAAAATTTACACTGGCGCGACGCACACAGAGAGCGTGGCGCACAGGGAAAAAGGGGCTGAAATTGTGCCAAATCACCTCCAAATTTTTGTGAAGCCTATCAAATTGAAAGGTAGGCTCTTTGACATCATTTTTTCATCAATTTTTATCGATGATATGATGGTTTATACCGATGTTTGAATGCAACCAAATGCATAAAGTCAACCATAACAAATCACCAAGAACCATGATGGCTAGGGTTGCTAAAGTGTTTTGGTAGTGCCAAGGTTCCATTCCACCCATCATATTCCCCTCACCTACCATTTTTCCTATCCTCCCTTTCTCATTTTTCCTAATATCCCTGCCCTAAATTACTACCCAACCCTCTCCCCTATCCTTCCACTATTTGGTCAACATGAAACCCTAAACCCTACCCTATCAAAATACCCAAACTCCTCCCATGTCTCTAAACAAAATTCTCCCTATAACCCCTGTTCCCATTACATCATTACCTTCCTAATACTCCCTGCTTCATCATTCCCCTTGGTAACAGATATTACAAAGGCACCCAACCTCACACCATCATCAAAGAGCAGCCTAATCACAGTCCATACTGCAGTCATGACATCACAGCATTCATCAGAGTATGAGGAGGAGACCCACAATGACATAGCTTCAGGAGAAAGATGATAAGATCAAAGAGCTTAGGGACAATGTTTCTAAGGCCAATTTCATGGTTTGACTCCTAGAGCAGGATAATAAGCAATTGAAGGTGATTCAGATGAGAATCAAGAGAAAGTGACAAGGAAGAATCCAAATACTAGAGGACTCAAAAGGGAACTTCAACAACAAAGGGAGCAGATGTCCTCGGTTGACCTAATTGTAGGAGAAATCAATGACAATAGGGAGTTTTGGCGCGACAAAGTAAATTTCCATTTAAACAATCTTCTTAAGAGGGCCAAAAGAGACAACAAATTTCAAAGACACATGGCTGCTCATTGCTACACAAGGAATCAGGTCTCGAAAGTCAAAATCAAGAAGTTGAAGAAAATACTCCAAGAAACCCTAATCAGGAAAAAAGAGAGGGTTAAGTTGGATTTTCTTGCTGATGCTTCCCTCAGAGCAAACAAGGATAGGGACATGCTTAGGAACATGAAAGACCACAATTGGGCACGGAACAAAGTTTGCAAGGAACGAATAAGGAATTTGAAGGCAAAACTAAAAAAGGCATCAAAAAGGCAAAAGATGCAAAAAGAGCATGATCGACTTTGGATATTGACTGAGGCAATCCTTGGCCCACCATAACACTTAATGAAGAAGCTCCAGACCAAATTTCAAGAAATTTGGAGCACATTTTGTAATTTTGAAATTTTTTGGACAAAAAACAGGAAATTCCTCCCTGTGCGTTGTGCACCCTGCACGGCGCTAAAATTCTATCACTCCAATCGAGAAAAGGTTTGCATTTTTGGATTCAACATCGAAAAATACATCTACTAGTGTCCAGGCTAGAAATTTTGATAACTTTTGGGTCTCCTAAAGGTCAAAAAACACCCGAAAATGGCCTTTCTGCCACTTTTTGGACACACAGAAAGCAGTCTTGGGAGAATGAATATTTGGAGGGGAAAATGAGCTTCAAATTCAGACATTCTAGTGGGTTTAGAAAGTAGACAGGTCAATATTTCCAACAAGCCCACTTGGGCACATTTTGGACACCTGGAAGAGCCCAAAAACAGGTCCCAAAGTAGCGCGATTCACAGAGGAAAAATTGCCAATTTGCTTCCGTTTCGCGAAATTTCGGTTCGCGACTTCTCCAAGTGGGCCCGCTTATATACACTTTAGTTTTTTAGCACCAAAGGTGGCATTTAAATTTTTTTTTCTCCAGATTGGCTTCTATCCAAGTGGTGAAGGAAGGCAAACGGTCACCCCAAAGCCAAATGTCATATTTGCAGCGCTGCACCTATAGCTGATGGTTGGCTTTCCATCTCCATTTCGAAATGATTTGAGTAACTTCCCAACCCCTGGGCATTCTATCTCTTCCTCACACATTCTATATATTGTATGCAAGTTATTTGCAAAGGGTTGTTTGGCTTATAACTTTTGGGAGACTGTGGGAAAGAAACTTTGTTTCTGCATTGTATATTTTTACAGAGAATTAATGAAAGGTAATGGCTCTGTTTCATGAGATTCCTGTGGTTGTGAGTATAGCAAGTGTTTCTCTTATGTTTCATATGTATCTTGTTATGTTTTGTATTCCATTTCGCATTCATTTCTGGTGAAATTTTTCGAGTGAGATCAGGTAGAATTCAATTCTATTTCTCTACCTGTGGGAAAATTTCATGTGCAGTGTTTCATTCTTCTGTTGAAAAGGATTCATGTTTCCCATGCCATTTTCACCTTCTTAATCATTCTCTCCATTTCTTTGTTATGTTCCATAGTTTCATTTCGTATTCATTTCTGGTGAGATTTTTGGAGTGAGATCAGGTAGAATTCAATTTAATTGCTCTACCTATGGGAAAATTTCATGTACAGTGTCCATTCTTCTAGTGAAAAGGATTCATGTCACCCATGCCCTTTTCACCTTCTTAATCAATCTTTCCATTTCGCCATATTAAAAAATTAAAATGCTATGCTTTCAGCCTACCTTGCCTCACGAAATAATTTGTGCCTTCATGTTAAGTTCTTTGTTCATTGAAGTCCAGTGGTCCCATAACATCCCAGAAATGCAATCATTCACGAAATCACTCATTATTTTCATTGCCACTTACTAGCCTCAGACAAATATTTCATTATAAGTCATCTCAAGTCATTTCATTTACTTATTCACTGAGTGTGACTCGGAGAGAGCCCTCTCCTGTTCTGGTAGGGCTAGCTACCAGACTGAGCATGGTTTGTGGTTACCCTGAATTTTGCCTTCCTTCAGCCTGAGGCAGATTTAGGTGCTAACAGGAGGCATAAAAAAACTCTCCATATGATTGGAAGAGATAACCAATCGGAGGGGTACTGACTGAATAAAAAGGTTAAGGCTCTTCTAAGTCAAACTAAAGCCCATCCCAATGGAAGAAATACTTATTTTTAGTGCTTTGGTCAAGGGTGACACAACTGACTCTGGCTACCATCAATTATGGAAAGAATGTCCCATTTCCACTCTTTTTGGAATGTTATTTTTTTTGTCTTTTCCATATTTAGAAAACTTGGAAAAGAATAATAGAATTCCTATAGTAAAATGGAAAGAACGAGTTTCCAAATATATATGCACTAGTTCTTGGGAGGGGAACATTCCTATGCTCAATGCAAGGTGACAAAAATGGCGAGTGACACTCAAAAGAATGTTCTTTCCATGGTTAAGAGGGTGTTAAGTTGTAGAGGGTAAGTGATTACAAGGTTGATTTCACAAAATAAATGGTCAAAAGGTGGCTTAAACACGAGTCCAAGTGAAGCTGACTTAAGGCCAAAAGGTACAAATGGTCAACATGCAATGCAGTAGTACAACTCAACGCAAAGGAGCCTCTAGGGTATAAATCTAGAAAAATAACAAAGAAGTAAGAGAATGAGTCTTCAATGTAGAAGTTATGGCAGGACTAAAGAGAAATCTTGGGCCTATGCAATATAGCAGCATGGAAAACTTATTCTAGTGAGTATCTATCTAAGATGTCCATGTAAAAAGGTTGGTTCTACCATCATATCATGATTTTACAAGTCAGTGAGTGAAAATGGTTTTATAACCAAGACATGATGGGGTCGACCCTATGGAAAAAATATCTCAATGTGGAGGCTAGTATGCAAAATGCAACAGAAAATGATATCCCTAACCTATATGCTAGTGAAAAGGCAATACCTGCCATGACGGGTCTCTAGTCATGGAACCGAAGAAATATCTCAAAAAATCTCCAAAGTATTCTGTAAAAACAACCCATCCCAACACTCCAAGCCAAAAAGGTCAAAAAAGCCCACAAAAATAAAAAGTAACTTTATAAAAAAGTAACTTTCATATGTTAGCTTATATAAGGACTTTTTGACACACAATTATTTATTTTTGTTTTGAGCAATTGGGTGAAGAAACTGTGGTGAAAAAACCAAACAAGCTTACTCCATCAAATTCATCCATTCAAACAGCCTCCAATCTTCTAGGTAACCTTCTAACTAAGCTTTTAATAAGTTTTAATGCTTTTTAAATGTTTTGTCAAAAAAATTAACATGGGAATTTAGTTTTAAAAATTTCACTCTGCGTACACGCGGGTTGGACACATATGAACTGCATATAGAAAATCCCTATACATGACTTTGTGAATACCAAACCCACATGTGCAAGAATTCAAAATTTGAAATACAATTTTAATGATGCAAAACATATTTTTTTGCAGAATGTCGATTACTTGGCGTGAAAGAGAGCATAGTGTGATTGATAATGAAATTTTTCAAAATGCCAAATATGAAGGCAAATACCAGCTTTCTTGAGATGTTAATCCACTACTGAGATCCCAAAGAAGATGCTTTTAATATTGACCAAATGCCTCTGAGGATTGAAATAGAAGATATCTATTTCATCGCAGGTCTTTCCCAGAGAGGAAAGAGGGTCAACTCAACAGGAATAACAAGAGGTAGTCTTAGTGTGGAAGACTACATACACATCTATTGTCCAGGAAACACAAAGAAGGTTGGAACACATATTCCAATCAAATATGTAGAGAGTCTATCCCTGAGAATCCTTCTTTTTAACATTTCCAAAGTAAATGGTTCAACTTCTCTACATCAAGCCTTTCATGTTTCAATTATTCTTGCGGTGGAGTGTCTCATGACAATATTTGATTGGTGCACACCTCTCTTAGCCAATATGAAAAAACAACTTACTTCTATCCAAAAAGGCTAGACAAAGAAATTTGGATATAGAACCATCTTGTGTTCCTTCTTCTTTGAGAGAGTACCAAGGCTTCGTCCTAAGGTATTATCCACCATCAGAAGCCCAAGGGATCCACAGATGGGCAGGTGGGATGATTTAATGAAAAGACCAGGGGGCAGTGAGGTCCCCAGAAATACATTTGATGACGAGTTTTTCCTTTGGTAGGAACAACATGTCACTGTGGTCGAAGACTACCCCTATGCTAGGATGGAATTCTGAGGAGATCTAGAATTGGTGTTGCCACTTGATGTAGTGTGGGGTGCCATAGGTACAATTTTTTTTTAATTTTAAGTATAAATGAACTAAAAATATTTTTGATGAGACAAAATACTTACAAAACTATTGATCATGACACAAATGTTGGACCAGTGAGACCTGATGGTCTACCTCGACACAGGCTTTGTGGAAGAGATGTAGAAGCAGTCATTTCAGAGACTGAGAGGACTCTCCATGCAGTTCAGAGAAACTTGGTGAGGTTAAATCACCAAGTACCTATGGTGGCTATAGAGGACCTACTATAGGATATGTAGAGACGCATGGTATGAGTACCACATGATTGGGTGCGGCTATTCTGATGGGTGGAAAATGCCATCATTTTCTTCTGTGCTTCTCGCCCTAAGTAGGACCCATAGATGAAGGACCAGATCTTTTTTGATTAGACATGATTATGGGCATGAGCCCTAATTTCGAAGGACATTTTTTGTCCCAATTTTGTATATTATTTTCAACATACAACTCTATCTATGTATAGGCAATTTATCATGATGATCATATATACACATATGATACTTCGATTATTTTTTATTTTTTAATGTGATGAATGATTTAGGTGCCAATCTAATGCTTGATTAGTGATAGAATCTACTAATGAATTTTCTGATCATGGAATATGAATAAATGTGATATAAACAAATGATCTTTGTAATCAATGCAGTCTCAAAAATTGACGATATAAATAAGGATCTCTCACATGATAGATGTTATTCAACTGAGATACCACTAGTTGTGAATACAAATGAGCTACTAGTGAATCAATACCAAGAGATATTGCATGAGATAGTAGATTAATAACAATAGTATATTCGGTGACATTATTTGAAATGGGACAGATATATACACCTCTCGAAACCAACAACTGGCCAGATGGATAATAAATCACCCAAGCCATGGAATTAAGGTTCTGGGCATGTCTACTAGCACCATCGGTGAACCCTAGATATATCAAATTGTTCATCAATACCTGCCAAATAAGATCAAAAATATTGAAATCACTATAAAAATGATAGATATATATGCACAAAGAGATAATATTTACAATCAAGAAAATTCTAGGCTGAAGCCTAAGAAAAATACTTCTTAATATAGAGCCCATTTTCGAGTTTTGCCAACTCATTTCCCTCAAAATCAATCAATTCATAAGCTCCCCATTTCAAAACCTTTTTGAAAATGAAGGGACTATACCACATAGATTTAAACTTGCCTACCCCAAGGCATCTTTGTCTTGGCCATAGGCCAAGACAACGTCACCTTCAAGGAAAACTCTAGGATGGACAACCTTATCATATTGATTTTTTACTCACTTTTTATGAGCTTCGTTAATTATGGCTGTACCTTGACCATACTCATCGACATGTTCCAAATAAGTGAGGTGTTCTTCAAGACTAGAAGTATCAATAAGAATCTCAACAACTAGTTTAAGGGAAGGAATTTCACATTCCACAGGAAAAATGGATTCCAATCCATAAACTAGTTGAAAAGGAGTAAAACCAGTGGCAGTCTTAATTGACATTCAATATGCCCAAAGTGCTGGATATAACATAATGTGCCAATTGAATCGAGCTTTGTTAATCATCCTTTACAAGATGATTTTTAGGGATTTATTCACTGCTTCAACCTACCTATTGCTTGAGGATAACACAAAGATGAATTCTCCTACCGGAAACCCAACTTAAGAGCCAATTTAGACATCATTTAATTTGGGAAATGATTGCCATGGTCAGTGACAATCTCTATAGGAATACTGAACTGGGAAATAACTTGATTGAAGAGAAACAAGGTTTATGTTTCACCATCATTCTTGAAAGTAAGAATAGCCTCATCCCACTTAGTAAAGTAGCCTACAATTATGATGATATACTTGTGATTTCTTGTTGAAGGCAGATTGCAAGTAGTAAAATCAATACCCCACTTTGTGAAAGGACTGACAGTGATAATAGGGAAAAGCAGAGATGGATGTGCATGCATTTTCTGAGTATAAAGCTGACAAGGATGGCATCTCTTGACCGCTTCAATACAATCTTTGAATATCGAAGGCCAAAAGTAACCAACACGCAAAATTGTTTGGGTTTTTGCAAGCCCATATAGATGACCACCACAAGCTCCACTGTGTAATCATTAAGTACAAACTCAGCTTCTTCTAAGGTTAAATAGCCTCTAAGGATTGAATCAACCCCACGATGATATAAAGTTTCACTTATAATAGTATAGATTTTAGTGATGTGACTTAATTTTATACGTTCATCCTTCGAAAAAGTGAGTGGAAACTTTGAATTCTTGGGATATATAATAATATCTCCAACCAAGGATCTTGCAAGGAAATAAGAAAAATATGTTCATTAGGAAAAGTTTCCTCATAAATGATTTCTTCCTCATAAGGAAAATCTAAGATCAACCCTGCAAATACTAAAGATTTCTTATACTTAGCCATGAATTCAAGATCAAATTCTTGTAAAATGACAATCCATCTATTTTATTTTCCCTTAATCACTCACCTGCTAAGAACAAACTAAAATGGATTGACGACTACTAAGATGAAATTTTTTCGAAGCAGAATATAATGTCTAAGTCATTGGACAACATGGAAAGTTGCCAAAGCTAATTTCTCAATGGGATAATAGCGCAGTTCAGGACCCACTAAGCCTCGGCTTAGATAATATATTACGTGCTCACATAAAGTATCGTCCTCCTAAACCAGAACCATACGAATAGTTGATTCTGCTACAACAATATATAAAAGGAATTATCTGCTATAATCAAGTGGATTTAATAAAGGAGCAGAGGTTAATGAATTTTTCAAAGCATCAAAGGAGTGTTGCATGAAATCATCCCATGGAAATGGGACCCCTTTCTTAAGCAATCTCATAAATCCTTTAGTAATTTTGGCATAATTAGCTATAAGTATCCTTAAGAAATTGGCTTTTCCTTGATGACTTTGAAGTTGATGAACATAAGACGAGGGAGGCAACTGAATTATTTCCTCAACCTTGAAGGGATCTATTGGAATCCCTTCAGTCGACACAATGAATGTTAACAACCGGCTAGATGTGATGACAAAAACACACTTATTCGAGTTCAACTGGATTTTAGAGAAATGACATTGTTCAAAAATCAATCAAAGATGTTTAGGATGACTCGTTCTCTTTCAAGAACGAACAACTAAATCATCCAAATAAGCTTCGATAACATGTTTGATATCGTGAAAATCATATGACATGGCCCGTTGAAAAGTAGCTCCATCATTTTTTTGGCCAAGAGGCATATTTTTATACGCAAATGTACCCTAGGGGAAAATAAAAGTTGTCTTATGTTGATCTTATAGACGGATAGTGATTTTATTATAACCAGAAAATCCATCCATAAACGAGAAAATTTCATTACCCACACATTCATCAATAATTTGATCAATAAAGGGTGTGGGGTATTTATCCTTAGGACAAGCCTTATTTAGGTCCCTAAAGTCAATTCATACACAGATCATTCCTTGCTTCTTGTCTACGGGGACTAGATTTAAGACCCACTTAGTTAAAGGAACGGGGTATATGAAACCTTCCTTAAGCAACTTCTCAACCTTACTAGCTTTGATAGGTGTTTCTTTTCTAGGTTTTACCAATCGAGGTTCTAGTGAATAGGTTTTGCATTGTCATACGTCTTGATCTCATGTTGTACTATGGATGGATCTATCCTAGGCATTTCCTCATAAGACCAAGTGAACACATCTCGAAACTCTTTAAAGAGAACGGTATAAGTTTGAATTTATTCAGGGGAACAGCCAGCTCCAACAAAGACATTTTCAATAACGTTGGGATTCCTAGAGATGTTCACTGGAATATTTTGTGAAATGAAAAACATGTTACCGTCAGTAGAAAATTGTGCTAGAGCCAAAGGATTTAAAATTGCGTGCACATCACTAGTAGATGAAAATCTGGAAAAACTTGATTCTACTTCCCACAAATGTGGGAGGAAATATGATCGATGATGAAAATCATTCCATGGTCTTTCAACACCCTTGATTTCTTCTAGAATTACTTATTTAGATGGAAAGATAGTATCTAATAAATCCAGAGCAGAAGTCGAATCTAGAGTCGAGGCTGGAGCCACATCCCCATCCAGCTCCTCTGGGGAAAAAGGAGTAGGATCGGAGTCTACAGTGTTAACAATAGACTGATAAGTAATTTTAGCTTCAGACATAGGAAATGCCATTCTACCTACCTACCTCTCATCTAATGTGGTGGTAGACAAGGGTAAGGGCCAAGGATCCAAAAAATAATGAGTTCTAAAGAACTCTCTTTGAGAAGGTTCCTTCGAGGATTTATAGAATTAATTATAGCAATAGGAGTAGGAAAATCAAAGGTACCCATTAAGGAAGAGTACATTCCAACTCCTAGATTCTCTATAGGCTGCTTTGGATTGTTCACTAACAAACTAGTAAATTTAGAAGATGCATTGGACTCACCTAGAGAATAATCCATCTGATCAACTTTTATAAGTCTCCCTTCATGAGGAAAACAAAGGATGCAGAATAACGATGACACAATAGCATGCATCTCGTAAATCCAATTTCTACCTAAAAGGAGATTGTAATCCAAATTCGCATCAACTATTTCTACTTCAATATTTACAACCTTACCCCCAACAAAGACGGGAAAGGCTGGAATAATCCCATGCAGTCTATGAGAATGACCATGAAATGTTGTTAATAGAGTGGGTGATTTCATTTCAGCATGCGTGATTTACTTTCCAGCAAGTGTGAATTTCATTTATACAAGTGAGTGTGATTTAAATTCAACAAGAGTGATTTAAATTATGAAAGTGTGGTGCGATTTCATTTATGCAAGTGTGGTGTGATTTCATTTATGCAAGTGTGATTATATTTTTCAAGCAAGTGTGATTTCAATTTCTTTATGTTTGGTTTTATTTGGATTAGATTGATTTAATTAACTTTGTAGTTAGTTTTAAATTGCATTAGATTAATCTAATTTGAAATATAACCACCTAGTACATATAGTACAGGTATACCTCGTTAGTTTACGAAACCTTAGGCTGAAAATTAATGACAGGGATTTTGGTGTCGTTGCTGGGGAGGTATACATAGGTGTTTATTTTGAAGTTTAGACAACTCATTATATTTTCTTTCATTTTTATATGCATGGTTAAAATCATGCTAAAATAATTTTTCATTTTAGATTTTAATAATTTTTCAAAACTTCGTACTAACTTGTGTGCATGATAGGAATTATCAACAAGTTGGAGTAATTCACAGACAATTAGGGAGTTTGAAGAATGTCCTTCCAAGAAATCTCACGAATCCTAGCAACAACTGGGATAATTGGTTCTCAGGAAGAGCATATTTTAATTGCATTCAAAAATTTATCTGTCTCTCCACCTCCACAAGAAGATCTTCAAGTCTCTTTCGATTCTTGTCAATTTGTTGAAGAGACTGAAGAATTATGCAATACAGTTGATGGGGAGAAACTACTAGAATTTGAGGAATACATAATAAAGGAGGATAATCAAATTAATTTAAACCGAGAAAAGAATCAAGAATGTCATGGCCTTATTGAAAGATGGTTCCAATCAAGGATCAAATCACCTTATCTCTTAATTGTATTGTTAAAACAATTGTTTTTTCATGCATTGATGTGTTTTAATGCATTTTTCTCAAATCTTAGCATGAATGTATTTTTACTACTGTTATGCACATTGTTACGCTGGAAATATGCCTACACTTAAAATAAATTTTCTATTTCTAGTAAAGTAAAGTAGGATAGATGAATAAAACCATGTTTTGGTGATGTTTTTTTTTAAGTTTTTAAGTTAGATTTCATTTTATTTGTAATTATTTTTTTGGTAGTGTAGTAAGAGTCACCCCACTCACTAATCATTTGTAGGAGGATGTAGAAAGAAAACGAATATTTGAGAAGAATTAGAATAAATAAGAGTTTTGAGAACCACAATCTGAATTTAGAGATCAAATCCTTTCACTTTGTCTTTTTAATTTCACATTCCAAATGAATAAAGAGCTTAAATATTTTTGAGTAGGATCTCTTATTATGCTCCCTGCGATCTGGAAGATCAGAAAATAAAATTGAACAAAATTAGTTTTAAATTTTTGCAATAAAAAATGGATAAGAGATCTAAATTCATAATAAAAAGTATATTAACATGATTTTATAAAGCTCAAACAAAAAAAATAATGCCTCCAATGGATCCAACACTATCAAAAACACTTGTTTTGACTCTTTTTGCACCTCATTTGGCCAAAAATTGAGAAATATATCATTGTTTAAAGTTTTGCCCAATTCTGTTGTTAATAAGCCTACAATTCGACCCAAACCTGGCTTGTGCGTCCATAAAATGGGAACAACGCATGGATCTAGCCTTCCCGACCGATGGTAGAAATTGTAGGACGGTTAAAACTGCCCCCAAGTCCTTCGTGCTTGTGGTCATATGGAGGTTTATATGACTAGGGGCTATGGTTTAGCCCTGATCCCTTTCTCCAAATGCATGCCCATCCAATTTAAATATATGTTGAAATGGTTTATTAACAAGAAAAATGGTTAGTCGAGTTTCTTAAGTGCATTGCTGGTCTATAGGAGGCTTCAAGTTTGATTCTCATGGAGAGTAATTTCGGCCTTTGATAAATTTTGGCCACCACAAGGATGCCACATGGCAACCATTGGTTGGTCCGCATGGCACTCACTCATTGGGTCACCACACAAACTGTAACCAATGAAAAATTAACACACGTCAACCAGTAAATAGTGCCATGTGTCAATCACTCATGGGACAATTAAAAACCAACAAATTTTTCCAAGTGTCATGACCCAGTTAGTGTACGAATTGCTGACTGGGAATTCCTGCAATTTAAAAATTCATTTTTTTAGTTTTTTTCTAAAACAATCAAAATGTGATTCTGAGAGCATCCAAAGTCAAATTTTAGTGAAATGAAGTGCATTGGATTCAGAATGACAAGATCTACACTTTGGAGTTGGTTTTAAGCTAATCTAAGAATTTTGAATTTTGAGCATGTTCTTGATCCAGGAGATCATGCACAAGGGTGGAGTGCTAGAGAAAAAGGATAAATGCGGTTACAAACATAGAATTTCATAAAATATTTAAAATATTTAAAAATCTATTTGTGGTAATTGAAAAAACCACCATTTGAGTCTAATTGCAAGTTGTAAAGTGGCAAGGCAATGTAATGATCCATGTTTTTGGTAGCTGCGGAAGCAACACAATTCAATAGCTTATGAAATTTTTGTTTATCATCTATTAATGAAGCACTAAGTGTATGGATAAGATGTCTCAAGCTCAAAATTGGTTATAAACTCAATGAAGAAGTCACCAACAAAACAATAACAGGTAATCCATGGTACTAAACAGGTAAAAGTGCATTTAATTTTTTGTTCTTGAATTTGTTTTATTAGTATTATTTTTGAGTTTTTTTGTGTATATGTCAAATGAAGAGGGGCTAATCACCTCTCCCTTTTGACAGACTTACATTTTATTGCACAAAAATTGCTAAGTTTTTGCAAGTTCAAAGACGATCAAGGAAGATGAAACTATATGCATGAGTACCTTTTTAAAGACCAAGTTTCTTTCAGAAGAGCATGATCATCCAATGTAAAATAAAATATACTACACAATTGCTACTAAACACATACCAATTTTACCATTGCTACACATTTTAAGCCTACATTCAATCCATAATTATCGATTTCCCTACTACCAAAAACTCATTCCCCTTTATAATCTTCATATTTTCCTACCCAATTTTCACTCACCCTTAACCCATAAATAAATTCATCCAACTCCCTAAAGTTGAAACATCCCATTTTCCATTTCCTTCTCATCAAATAAACCTTGCTTCAATGCAAAATTTCCATCTATAGTTCTTCAAGTTATTATCTCATACTCGCATTAGATGATGGAGGATTCATTAAGGCCTTGCTTCTAACAAGTTTTGACCCATCAACTTTGACACATCATCTGGGATAAAAACTAGAGATCTTTTAAGTACCTTGAGGCTTGCATGCCTTAATGGCAATTTATGTCACCAAAAAACAATGGGAATGCATCAATGTTCCCCTAGGTGACTCGACTACAACACATCTATTCATACCTAGTAAGATGTACTTAGGCATCTTGACTCTCATTGACATCAATGGTGATTAGTTTCATGTTGGTTAATGGCATTCATTAATGGACAGTAATCCAACAATTTCTTTTCTATGTTCGACATCAACACATCTATTCACATAGATAAGAATTATGCCATTAAGTGGGAATGAGTGAAGACTATGTGATTTTAGCATTTTGCAGCGGGACTCAATTCAGTAGTAGTAGCAATAAAGATTCCAATCTCATCCTCAATTCATACAACCAAGAGAAAGAAAAAGAAGATCAAATTATTTTACTTCATATTCCATGATCTAGTTGCAATAGCCAAACACTTCGACATACATAACTTGTCCACTTTTCAGGTAATTGAAGGTATGTAATTTTCTAATATTTAATTATGTAATTCCTTAAATGATAAAATTGTGTTATTGTAAAATCCCTCACCACATCCATATTCCATTTCTCGTTTACCAAAAACTGAAAACACCTTTAGTTGGGGGGGAGGCATACCAATTCATATTCATATTTCATGTCACATGTCAGATTTCATTTCATCCTAACCAACATATTTTTCTCAAATCAACTATTATTGCATTTTGATTCCAAAATGTTATATGTTTTACAATGATCAATTGATGATCACGTTAGATGGTTGATAGTCACTATGCGACTTAAAATTCTCAATGTTTACAAGTATTTTGATGCAACAAAAATAAAAAAAGTAGTATTACACAAGAACCAATAATCATAAAATTTTGGTTGTCACACAAGAACTAACCATTAAAAATATATGTTGCAATCAAAAAAAATTATCAAATGATATGATTATGCAAAGTTAAAAAAGAATCAATACAAAGCCAAAGCTCATAAATAAGTAAACCATTTCAAGAAGGTCAACATATGATTAAGGGAATCAATGCAATAGTTGCATGAGGACATCCACTTTCACCTTCATTTCCATCATTTTACCCTCATTCTATAACTTTATAACCCCATAACCTTAAATTAAGTAACCATTTTCATTATCATATGAGTTTAACGTTAATATTTTCCAAGTCATTAATTTTAAGTATTTTAAGTGAATTTGTTATTAAATATTAGGAAATTAACATATTTTCATATATATCTAAAAGTGTTATGAGTTTAGTGATATTGTAGGCCTAATTGGAGATTCTAGAAGGGTCCTACCTGGCCACCCAACAACAAATTCGAATTTCAAATTCCAACTCATGAACATTTGTGGAGTAATTATAGAAGATGTGGATCATTAACTATGCACATTCAAAGGAGAAGAATCATGGATAAGAAGATTTATATCTTACATTTTTAGGTGGTTGGTTGTAACCACAAAGAGATAAATGTGGATTTAGGAGAGATCTAAAGATCTATATTTATTGTATAGTTATTCTCAATTTTTGTATAAATAGGAGTGTACCCTTCCTACAAAGGGTTGTCAGTTTTTAGTTATCAGTTATCAATTGTAACTAGTTAGTGTTGTTGTTAGTGATAGTTTCTAGTTGGAGGTTCCAAGTTCCATCCATGTGGTTTGTAAAGCGAGGAGAGAGAATTCTTGTAATATCTTGTAGCTTCAGCTTTATGAAATACATACTGCCACTTTAATCTCCAAGATGTGATAGTTTGTTTAGTGTGCTTGTTGAGGAATGGAGGGACCCCATCAACCACAATTTGCACATCTTTTTACATATTGGTAACATAGTATAGTTTTGTTATTTCATTTGTTTTTATGCAAGTGTGATTTTACTTTCAACAAGTGTGACTTCATTTTAGTAGGTGTGATTTACTTTCTAGCAAGTGCGAATGTGATTTCAATTTAGCAAGAGTGATTTCAATTATGAAAGTGTGGTGTGATTTCATTTATGCAAGTGTGATTTCAATTTTGTAAGTGTGATTTCAATTTCTTTATGTTTAGTTTGATTTGCATTAGATTGATTTAATTAACTTTGTAGCTAGTTTTAAATTCCATTAAATTAATCTAATATGAAAGATAACCACCTAGTACATATAGTAGAGATATACCTCATCATTTTATGAAACCTTGGGTTGACAATTAATAACAGGGATTTAACTAGTAATTAAATCACCCGACACATGCTTTACCTTGAAGATCCATATCGAACCCACAATTGATTTGTCTACTAGTCTTGTGACCCCAAACATTGTTGTTTACAATGGATTCCTATTCCTCCACCATTGCATCAATATACACATGTTTCTCTACTTCTTCCTCGAAAGAGGAAAGTTCAGTCTCTACAAGCTCAATCATTGGAGCCATGTAGCCAATTTACTGATCTGGTGACCTTCTCTACTAGCACTGATTTGAAGTAGCACTAAAATTCTCCCTCACATCTTGCACAATGATCCAGATTTAAACAAGAACACAACAAATTACAAAGATAACCATAAATACAAAGGTACAACAGAAATAATACTTCATTTCATTAATGAAAAATACTAAAATATGCTTACAAATAGAAATGGAAATAAGCTAGCTCGGGCGATGGTAGCTTATCTCTAAGGAGAGATGTGGTGGCTACATGCCTATGAATTGTCTTATAATGAGGCTTGAAGGCCTATTTGTTGTTGAGAAATAACGGAAAATGATAAACATCCAAAACCCTAACCCTAGGAGATGAAGCGCCAAACTATGGGCCTCATTTTGGGTAAATTGGTACATCAACTTCTCGAGGTCGTAACTTTGGCATACGATCTTTGTTTGACGCGTACAATACCTCATTAGAAATATCTATCCGAGGACTACAACTTTGGAAAGAGAAATTTTGGTCCATGGGCCATGTTGCTCCTAGTTTTCCCAAAAAACATCGTTTAGGGTTTCAAAATGGCTCCCAAAGTTCAGGAGCCAAAAGACTACCAAAAATAGTAAATTGTGCTACAAATAAGGAAACTGAAAAACTGAAAGAAACAAAGGTGGGGGTCCAAGTCGAATTATTGAGTGGCCACCAATATCCACCTGGATCATTCCTCCCCCATTAGGAAGCAATGGTCCTCATTGTGTTGAGTTCCTCCATGAGATGATGAAACTTCTGTTGAACTTGGTCCCTAGTGAAGGAGTTGGCCTGCTTTGACAACTTGATACAGTTGGATCTTCTGCTGGCGACTGTGCTTGATCTGCGTGTCCATGATCTGATTAGTTGTAGCTTGTTCCATGTAATATGGATTTAAATATGTTGGTGTGATTTGTTCTACAATGTCGGATGTGTTTAGTAATGGTGGAAAGTGTGGTCGAAGGTAGTCCACATTGAACACTAGGTGCAGGCCAAGAAATGGGGGAATGATAAGCTCAAATGCATTTTCTCTCACAACCTTGATAATGGTGTAAGGACCATATTGAAGTAGTCCGATTTTCCAATATGATCTGGTAAGGAGTTATTTTTGCAAATGCAGGCAGACTTTGTCACCCACCTCAAACTTGTGTGGCACCCAATGTTGATCATGTCACTGCTTCTACTTAACATTTGATTTCTCTAGAATGTCATGGACCTGTTGGAAAATATGTTGGATGTTCTCTATGAATTTGTTTTCCTTGTCTGTTTTGTACTGGACATGAGCCAAATATGCCTGAGTAGCTGCAAATGGCATGTCCACATCAATGGGACATAGTGGCTGGAATCCTAAGTCCTCCTGAAAAGGGTTGTGTCTAGTCGAGTTGTGGAGAGCCTGATTATAGCTGTGCTAAACATAGGGGAGGCTCTCATCCCATGTGTGTGGGTGCTTAGAATTGTACATGCATAGAATGTGTACGACCATCCTGTTGACAACCTATGTCTGGCCATTAGTTTGGGGATGGAAGGCTATGGACTTAGTGAGTTTGGTGTCCAACATCGACGAGAGACTGGACCAAAATGTACTAACCTTTATTTTCCCTACTCATCTATTGAACATTCTTGAATCTAAAAAAGAATAATTTGACATTGGAGGGGAGCCTAATATACCACCCTCTATCCACCTGGGAGCCACTTATGCCACCTGGAATCACTACCAATAGGGAGCCCAATGCTACCACCCAGGAAACATCAGTAGGGAGCCAAATCTATGACTTGAATAAAAATCAGAGAGCACATCTCTAAATCACATCAGGGAGAACATATCAACCCATAATCTCTTGGGGGAGTTAAACATCTACAACCACATATCGAGAAATAGGTGGTATAGGGGAGAAAATCTCAACCATTCTTATTGCCTACCGATCTTCCCAGAAATAAGCCTCAAGATTCATGTGGTAGAACACTTGCATCATAATCTAGGCTTAGGCTAGGTACCTGACTTATCAAAGGGAAGGACCACATGCCCCAAGCCTCCTCAACCCATTGGCCAGTTAAGGAGGGACAGTCCCAACAAGCATGCCTTATGGGTATAATTCCAATTAGGGTATACTCTGCAAAGATTAAGATAGGAGAGAAACATCTCCAACCCTATGGGTGTCTCACTTCCACACCTTGGAAGCTCAAACAGGGGGTGGGAAGAGCTGGCTTAGTGTCCTGACTCCTCGATCAACGATGCTCTTTGTATATGAGAAACATATCATCATGATCACATATGGTAATCATCATGTCTCAATAGTAGCATCTCCTATTCATACAGGACATCAAATAAAATAATATATATATCTATATATATATATATATAATATATATATATATATATATATTATATATATATATATATATTATATATATATATATTATATATGCCAAAGTTTGTCTCATACAACAACATCAGTTGAAGATATCTTCCAATTACGTCCCACTCATTATTGTCGCAATATATCCCTGTCATATCTAGAACCTACTCAAATGGCTCTCCAAGGATCTTCTTCATCTTGCCTCATAGTTATTCATGCTAGCAACATCGTCCTCAACCTCAGTCATGCGTAAAGTTATGAATCACTCATCCAAAATATCATTGCAGATATCATGCTAAGGAAACACCCAAATGCGCCCATCAATAATGATCCCAAACATCCTCGATACATCCATGTAATCACATATCATAGAATGAATATCTCAGGTGAAAAATTGATCATCCCATGTAGATATCTCAACAGGTGCTCAATGGCAACTCAATGTGTATGAAGTAGATGAATCATTAATTCATTTAGGTTCTATGCACAACATACATATATATGGATGGGTGTTGGAACATCAATTTTCATTCAAATGTTGGTTGTTGAGTCTATTGGCATTATGATACAGGTATGACACAAGTGTTGTCCTTGATGGAAACTCTCTTAGATGAAAGATCACAGTATAGTAGGTAAACAGCAAGAATGAAGAAATAAAGGTATACGCAGGTTCATTATATACCAAGTCGCGTATACACACAGGTTCACTATATGCCAAGTTGCATATACACACAGGTTCACTCTATACAAAGGCATGTATAATGTACATACGCACTTTCACAGAAGGAAAGGCGTGTACATGTCGAAAAACTAAGTTTTGGTCCGTGGTATTTAGACCATGGTATTTTGGTATTGGTCCATGGTATTTGGTCCAAGCAATTGACCCTAGGTATTGGGTCCAAGGTATCGGTCCTACATGGTTTTGGACCATGGTATTGAGATAGGCCTAAACTTATATAAGGAGAAGAAGATCATTAAGCCAATGTGCAAGTGTGAAAGTGATGAATATCTGATGAAATGTGAGATCTAGTATACAGGTTATGGGTATGTGATGCTTTGTTAATGATGCACCTATGTGGCAAATGAAGGTTGGTGGACCAGGATCATGGATAGTTCAGATCTAAATACTGACGGATGTCTTATCCTTTATCTCTAATGATCTTGGTATATCTGAAGTAGAAAATTGCAGCAAAGGTATAAGTAATTATTTTCAAATATGTACATTGGTTCCCTTTGGTGAAAGGGCGTATACACGCTGGTTCAACACAGCCAAGTAGCATATACATTATGAGATTTGATTTTTGAGGTTGTTGTTGGTTCTAGCAGTTGTTGCAGAGTTCTAGGTTTTGCTGTGTTCTAGTGACTATGTTTTGACGACAGGGTTTTAGTGATTCAATTGTTAGGTGATTCCGAGATTCATGATGTAGATATAGTTGATGGTCATATTGCAGTGGTGATTGATTTTGTATTGATGGATCGAGTCTGAAAATTTATGAAACGTGGTCCTTGGAAGAAAAGAGAAGGTCGTAGCCTTCTGTAGGCTGGTGCCTATGCACTAGTAAATATATTGGCTAGTACAAGAGCTAGGGCTTGTAGCTCCCTTCTAATAGAAGCTGGAGAATGAGAGAAGGTTGTATCCTTCTACAGGTGGGTTCCTGTGTACTAGTATGAGTCTGCACTAGTACAAGAATGTAAACATGTTTTTCTTATCTTAAAGAAAACAACTACAGGTGGTTTTTATCCGCATTGAGTTTCCACCTTATATCATGGTGTTCATGTGCGTCTCTTATATGTGATGATATGCTTTGTTCTTACTATACTTGGTTACTGTTTATATGGTTAATGATGTCCTGATGCATTGATTAAAGATTAAGATATGATGAATTAACTGAATCATAATTTTGCTGGATATATGCTAGTTGCATTAAACACAGTTGTGTGTACACGCGAGTTTCCTTAATTGAAGTAGCGTATATGAATCTGATTATGGAAATGAAAAAGTTATTGATTTGCTAGTACCCATT
>APFE030148316.1:50448-125526 GCA_000404065.3 Pinus taeda
ATTTCCAACAAAGTCAAATTCAACAATATATTTTCATAAATTCTTGAAATTTGATCAGATTTGTCCAACAATTTGCATTTCCACTTTCTTTAACAACTTCACTATATATATTTTATTTTCCCAACTTCAAGCAATAATACACCATACCATGATTCTTCATTTCAAACTTCAGAGACCATATCCCTCTTATTTTGATTATCAAAGGCTTAATTCCTGTCAAAATTAGACCATCAACATATAAACCCAGAATAAAGATCATATCTTGGACCACTATAGAGGTTTAGATCGACACATCATCCTAGCTTCACCAAATAACTCAATGAGGACATATCAGGATCGGGGAGCTTGCTTCATACAATGCTTTATCCAAATATAACACTTGACCAAAGCAATATGTTTAGCCTTACACAAATCAATACCATGCAATCAAATCAACTAAGTCAGCTTATGAAAGTTTAGAATCCATATCATAATATGAAACTCATCAATATCACTTTAACAAATTATTTGGACTAGGTGGCCAATAGAGCTCATATCCAAATGTCAAGTTACAACACTATCAATCAAACTTTATCAAGCCATACTAATGATCATAGCATGAATCATTTTTGCTACTAAATATGAATGGATACATCAATAACAAGCAATATAAGTTTCATCCATTCATAGTGAGAATGTTGCATGATGAATCACAAATGTTTATACTTCAATACATGTGTCAAATCTAATGATGTAAACACATAATATCTATTGAATACCAATATAATTCAATGAAAGTGATTATGCCCATATAGACTTGTTATCTAGGAAAATCACGAGTCATCAAATTAAATCATTAGTCATCAGGTCAAAACCCAAAATTTCTATCACAATGAGATCTATAGCCGAAAACATATCTCAACATCAATTCAAAGTTCTAAATCACTATCAAGCATCATGTCAAAATTCCCAACATTGCTTATCTATATCAATCAGCCAAATCTGGTTGAATCTTTGCAACTGTTATCAAATACTGCCATACATAGGCCTCAATGGTTAAGTCATAATGACATATTGATATGCATATATTGGTCACCTGAAAACACAATTTTAGTCAACATATTCACATTATAGTAAGTCAAACATTCAAACTTCCCTTGCTATAAAAATTTATGTTGTATGTTCCATGTTTGTAGGACTAACATCCTTCAGGTGACCTTTTGATTTCCTGCACAAAACTTCTCTTTTGATCCTATAGGAATAACCGTACCTATAGGCCTTATTCCATGTGGTTGATAGGCTACAGTCATACCCTTAGGCTTGCTTTAATGTGGTTGAGGCTTAGAGTAAAAAAATTCTTACTTCTTAGACCAGAAGTTTGTTTTAGACCAACAATAACAAATATTTGTCTATTCATGTCCATAAATCACACTTCAATAGTAAATAGCATTCTATACATATAATGCAAATGATCATAGGAGTAGGGATCTTTTGGAGAGTTTCTCCCTCTGAATGGGAAGCCACTTTAGTCATCTTCATTCAAGTCATCAACATCTATGCATCAACAGATCTACTAGATCATAAAGTTAGACTATATTACATATTTATTATGGTCATATCATGTTAGTATCTTCTACTTCACTATTACATCATGTCATCAATATTTTATCAAGGGGTAGTGTCAAATAGCTAATAATACTATACTTCAAGAATCATGATCATGGCATTAGTTATTTGTCGCATAACTCAGTCCATTAGGTCAGGGAATTCAAATTTTTTTATCATATGCCATAATTACTAAGCACATCAAAACATAACCACAGTCAAAAAAAGATACTGAATATCAGTCTTATTGTTACACTTCTATCATCATGGTTACCGTGCTTATCAAAAACATTATCAATAGTATCAAGTTACCATCTATTAGAATCAAGGTGTTGGCCTTATTTATGGGATCAAGATATCAAAAATGATAAATGTTAGCCAAACATCAAGTATACCAATATATAAAAGATCAATATTAAGTAGCTTCATAGAATCAAGAAGTTCATCATGTCTATAAGATACTTGTTCACTACAAAGTCCATCATTTCATCATATGTATCATAAATAAAACTTCCATATGCATGAGGCATATACTCATCATGTATTAGGGCATACCTTGCCATCAATATTGTAGCTAAAACATAACATTAAAACAACACCATACATACCTTGTAGTGTTTAGATACATGTGTACCCTCTTATTTTACATTGACAGTTGCAACAATTTGTCACCTTTTCATCAAGTGCCTCTTTATCTTTTCCAATGCTAGTTCTTCTCTTCGTGCACTAACCATATTTCCTACATCTCAAATGATCCACAGGAATGATACACTTATCATATCTCATCAAGAAGTTAAAGGTACTATTGTAGCAGCTAAAACCACCCTCCAAAATTTTGGCTTGCGCCCCAATTTCAGAGCCTCCTCTGAAGAGTTTCACTACGTGATTTCACACACTCATGTTCACTCCGTGAGCTCATGTGAGTCTTTACATTCACCTCACTTGTTCATTGCATCCAAGTCTCTACATGCTGATGTCCAACTCATGCTTGCGATCGTGTTTTGGTTATGCTCAAATTATTTGCTTTGTATGTGTCTGTTGTGTTCACCATGAAAGCATCTATAGCGCAAGCATCATCTCAATCATGAGTGATCAATCATGAGTGTCATGCTTGTCACTTACACCATCAGTCAATCATGTTGAACATGTGTATCTGGATGGTTTGGTAGTTTTGTCGTCAAGTCATGCGAGTGTGGGTTCATATGATCACCTATGAACCTTTCGATTGTTCACACACTTAGTCATTTTTGTTGAAGTTCTGAGGACCAAACTCCTCACTGACAGCCAGACCATCACTGTACTTTCGACTCGATCTACTTTCAATTAGAACAATGCAAAATCACCAAGCTAGTCCTTTCAATCAGCATTACCCGTAAGAAACTCAATCAACTCTCATGCTAGCCACCTGGGCAGTTAGAACCGACAGTCACCCCAGGAATGACTCCCCTCAAAATTTGCATAGAGGCCATTGACCTCACCCATTCAACTGATTGAGGAAATTAAACAAATAGGCGTCATAGACACCAAGTGCTTGTCCCTATCTCCTTCAGAAAATTGCGCAATTTTCCCAACCAGTCATCCGAACAGTGGACCGACTGTTCGTCTCAGAAATTGTGTAGTGCTCATGAGCAAGCCTTCCACTTTCCATCAGTCAACTCAGCTCAGAAATTATGCAAATATGATCAGCAGGCCAGCCTCTTGACCTTAGTGCAGTTTTTCCAAGCAGCAGCTCCTAACAACAGATTGCATGTTCCCTCTAGGAATTGTGCAGTTTCTACTGCAAATGACTGAGCATCCAATTGCCAGTTCCCTATGTAAATTGTGCAGTTTTGGCTACTAGTGACCCCAATAGCCAACTACGAGTTCCCTCTGGGAATTACGCAGTTTTGGCTACTAGTGACCTAGCAGCCAACTAGCAGTTCCCTCTAGGAATTATGCAGTTTTGGCTGCCAGTGACCTAGCAGCCAACTGGCAATTCCCTCTAGGAATTGCACGGTTTTGGATGCCTGTCTCTTGGGAAATTTCCTAGAAAAACTGCACAATCCCTACCTACTGACGCTTCATGCAGCTCAACGCATTCCTTTGTAAAATTGTGCAAATTTGGCTGACTAGCCGCTGCTTACTATTTGTTCTGGAAAAATGTGCAGAGCATGCCTGCCTTGCCCTCTTGTAGCCTGGACTATCCCTCCCAAAATTTGTGCAATTTTTCCTCCCAGCTGAGCTAGACCTTGTAAACCATCACTGTTTACTCAGATCGTCTATCTCCATCTCTCAATGACTCTTGCACAATTTTCATCAATAGTTGCCCAAAGCCATCATCTCACATCATAGCCCTGCTACCTCTCCCAGTCACCTGCATCCGAATGATCAAGTGTCATGGTAGACAAGGAGGTTTTAGATTTGATGTCATCTCACCATTAATGACTACAGATATAGGTAAACCAACAAACATGTCAAGACAATGAACGGGATGAATGAAGGAGAACATACATATGCATAGGTTCACCAATGAATGAATGAACGAAGCATGCAAAGCGGACGAATGTGACGAACATGCACGTTTGCGAAAAAGTGAGCATGTCAAGCGTTTTAGCATGACAGAAAGGAACCACATGCTAAAGCTTCATCAATTGAACCAAGGACCATCGAAGACTTCGCACACTTCGCCATGCAAAGGTGAAGCTATGATACACCATGAAGACATCCAGCACTCGACCACACTGTAGCTCAACATGTACTCCAGCAGCAGCACGAATGTACCAGCATTTTCATGTCAAGTTATGTTGAGTCAAGTCATGAGTCATGCTGCCCACATCTTCACTATGGGCTTCTTGTCAATCAATGTGATGTAACGTTGAAGTCCAAGAGACCCACTTGTTGAAAATAGAGTCATGTAAGTCGAAAAGTCATGGAAATGAAATGGTCATGAGGGTGTTCGAACAACCACAAAGGTCAGTTTCACCCTTGGCTATAAATACCCCCATCATTTGTACATGAAAGCACTTTTCACCTTAGCTCCCCCCACAAAGTCAAGAGAGTCTGTAATATTTTCTTTGATGAATAAGTAGTGGCTCCAACACCTTGATGACGGGGTTAATGATGTATGGTGTAACGATGTGTCTTGGAACTTTTTCTTAATTCAGAAGCCTGTCAACATGCCAACACATTTTCACACATGTATTGTATTTGTTGTAAGATTGATCTTTAACACTTGTAATGCATGTTGCTTTAACCCACATTCTATGTCTGAACTAGTTCATTTGTTGTAATGCATAATCTATTAATGAAAATGTGTTGTATATGCTGCTAATATTGTCCCGCCCATGTTGACTGCTCTGTCGGACATTAGACAGACCTTGCACATGAACCTTGTTGTAACAACCATTTCACTCATTTAGACTGATCTGTTAGTGTTGTATGTGTTATCTTACCTTGTACGTGTTGTGATGCAGGAAAGTGTTCCCTTTGTGGACAGAGGCAACCCCTCTAGCCCTAGAGTGGGTCTAGTCACAAACAAGGATAGATCAACAATAGATTTCCTTAAACAGTTAAAGTTGGAGGCCTACCTCAACTGGTGGTTGATGGAGTTCCGTTGCACTGCTCCAGCTTCCGCTTCCTTCTCCTCAACGAGTGATCAACTTGAAACAAAGCAAAGGAAATACAACAAAGCTGTAACCGAATACAACAATGAACTATTTACTCACAAAGTCAAGAAATCATGAGCTATCAAGTACATTACATACAAGACATAGGAAAACATCATTGATTGCATTAATAATGGAATAAGAGTTAGCTTACAACCAAAGTCTTGACGTCACAAGCCTTCTCAGAGGCGTCCAGCTAGCATGTTCTTCAAGCATTCTCTCTTTGAAGATGGATCTCCAAACATACAAGAGCTCTCTCACTCATAAGTAAGATTAAGGGCACTTCACAACCTTCCACAAGCTATCAACAATCCCACACTTGCCACACTCACAACAACTATCTAGCAAACTCACAAAATACTCACAGCACTGCTCAACTAGCCAACTATTCGACACTAGCAATGCATATCAATGGTGAGAGTTTAAATAGGAGAAGGAGTCTCCATGAATGGGGGAAAGGAGAGCTTATCACCAAGGAAGGTAGCACAATTGACAGAACTACCACACCAGGGAAGGAAGGGTGACATAAACAAGGCCAACACCCAAGTCTGGAGTCATCTGGAAGGCTGACTGTTGGAACAATTCACCCAATCTAGATCATTGCAGGCACAGAACTGAGCTTCAATGTTGACATCGCAAGTGATCAGTGCAGATAGTCAGATCATCGCTGAAGAGACCACATAGCCTCGCGTTGGTGCCTAAAATCGGGCCATCACGGGAATCAGGTGTACTTCCACACTGGCAGCGCGAATGCACCGTTCATCAGCGCCTTTCAGCCATTTATTAAGCCTATAACTGTGATGAGGCAGATACTTTAGGAAAAGTGGGTCAATTGGTAGCATAGGAGAGCGTTTGTCTGTCATAAGCATGTTTGACTTGGACACATGACACAGTGACAAGACCAAGAGTGAAAGCGGTGATAAATTACTGTGTAACAGATGTCCCTTAAAGTATGAAGCCTGAGAGAGTGGGAGGGGTGATATGCTTTACAAAACAATTGAGTTGGAACACAATTTGGAAGGACTTGTACGCAAGTTGAACTGATATCTCTAAAGTACATGTAGTCTAGGCATGGGCGTAGCCATCGAAAAGACACGCGAAATAGGTTTGTGGTATGGACGTAGCCGCCTAGGTAATGAGACCATGATAATGATAAAGGTATGGTCACAGCCATCCATGAAGACTCAGGTATAGTCACACCCATCCATTAATGAGTCATGTAACTAGAAACCAATCCATGCAGCCCGAACGTGTGTGATCTGAGTTCGGGGTCTTGAACCCAACCAACCATAGTACAAATTCTAACATGCGAATAGAGGTGCTGAAGTCGAGCATGATAGAAAGTCACTTGATTACTGGTCAATGATGGAAACCGTTAACAAGCACAAGACAAAACCACCAATAATGCCATTGGTTCTCAAGGTATTGTCTAGTACAATCCACGAAGCGTGAAAAAGGAGCTAAAGTTGAACACTCGTGGAATCACCCAATCAACGACAAATGATGCAATTCGACCGTCAGGTGCGAAGAACTTGCCATTGAGGCATGCAAGCTCCAAGGTACCAAAAGGGGGTCTCTAGATCAATCTCTTGGATAATGAGCTGAAGTCGACAGGAGACGATCTGTCACAAGAGGGCCATAATGTTACCCCCATCAACGACACGATATAAGGAACAAGTGGTAAATGGTGAAATAGAGTATCAGAGAAGAGGACGGAGGTGTAAACTACAGAAGGATTATACTCTTGAACATGTCGACAACACGACTCTAGAGGGTGGCAGCATTCAGGTACCAAATGATCAGAGGATTGATGGAGACAGCATGGATCAAATGGAATGAGGCTAAATGACAACCCAAACCTGCGGAAGGCCAAATGACGATGTATGGATGTCCCAACCCGACAAGATACAGAAGTTTCGATGTTCAAGAGTAACTCGCTGCCATAGACAATCGATGATAAACCTACTGTTAAATCCAACCTAGTAATAGTTTAACGAGCCCTAGGGAGGAGAAGCTCGAGTCTCATCATGGTGACGAGTCCAATGTCGTCAGGGTTTAACGAGTCTGACATAGGCAAAACTCGAAGTCTTTTTCATGTTTAGGGAGTTTGAAGAAAACACAAAAAAGAAAACTCCAGTGGGGTTATTTTTCGTAAATTTGTGTCTCTCGAGCCTGAAAAAGTATAAAATGATACTCGAAAGAATCACCCGACAGTGGTGATCGAGGAGTACTTTTCATGATTAGCGACTTCAATCAAAAAAGGTAGAAAAGCGACCAAAATCACGTCGTTTCGTAACCATTAACGAACCTGAAACGACAAGGGCTCAGCAATATTTTCTCGTTTAAACTGTCAAAAAAGAGCTTAAAGGCGACTGCCTCTTATTTACTTTTAACAAGTCAAGAGGGAAAACTTGGCAATATTTTCGTCTTTAAGCGATCGGAAAAGAGTTGAAAGAAGACCTCCATTTTTATTCTACTTAACGAGTTAAAAAGGGAAAAATACTCGGCAATCTTTTCATCTTTTACGAGTCAGAAAAGAGCTTAAAGGAGACTCAACCTGGAGGAACAAGTGGTATAAAGGGTAGCAACTGGTTCCAGCAATGGTGGAACTGCTCAAAACATGTAATGGTCAAGAGGTTGGCTAATAAAACCACTTATCGCCGTGGTTCCTTAGGAAAGAGAAAAACAACCAAGTGAAAGCATATGATTGGCCAAAGAGATGGTGGTAATCGAATGAAACAACCAAGGCTCATCTAGCAAAATTAGCGGATAAAAAATGGCAATCACGAGATGTAAATCGGGTATGGGTTCATTTTTACACAAGCTTGAACCATGGAGAACTCTACTTGGATTCAGTTTCATGTTTACACAAGCTTGAAATGAAAAAATATGCTTGTTATGAGTTCACATGCTGCCAGCATAATGAGTGCAAATCGAGGTACATACCCCTAAAGCTCAATTGATTCCATAAGGTGATGGAATGAAGGTTCACTTTTGAGATATTGGAAAGACTCGACTTGATTTTACGAAACTTAATCAAGACTCGATTTGGAAAGGGAGTTGCTTCATTTTTTAATGAGGTTGACACAGTAAAAGAACTATCCTCATAACCCTTGTTTCATTTTTTAACGAGCTTGACACAAGATCAAGAACTATGCTCGAGACGCCTTGTTTCATTTTTTAACGAGGTTGACACAGGAAACGAACCATCCTCAGACACTTGGTTTCATTTTTTAACTTGGTTGAGACAGGAACAAACTATCATCGGAATTCATGTTCATGGGCCATACGAGAACATGGCTCCCAAGAGGTCTTCACGGGATGGAAGAAACACACTCTAGGAGGAACACATATCCTGATGCACCAATGACAGATCGGGTTCCAATGCCCCTAGTACATGATGTACAAGACCATCTGCATAATCATCAGCAGAGGCGGAGACGAAATGGGTAGCCACATAACTTACCTGTGGCAAGGAAGGTATTGCTTGCGAACAAGAACAAAGAGGGGATGACAGCTGCACAGGAGACACCAAGGACTAAAGAATGATAATTGATCTATAGTCACCATTCTTCCATCGTGTGGAAAACAAACCACATGGAAAAGTGAAGAAACGAGGGCTCCCATGGCATAAACATAGTCACAGCCAAGGAGAAGACTAAAATCTAAAGCACCTTGGACAATCAGTACATCTATATAGATGGTTTTGCCTCCAAAAGTAACAGGAAACTTCGGGAGGATCACTAAAGGTTGACTGGTTCCTCCGTCAAATGCCAACAAATTCTGCATGACTGGCACAAGCTGTGGGGAGTCCAAAGCTTGCCAAGTGGTGAAAGGCATGAGACTAACTGACGCACCCTCATCCAAGACAGTGCTAGGTACTTCCTGATCATAGGAATGCACTATAATCTGGAAAGGCACATGGGATGGAAGGCGAAACGTAGTCAAATGACTCCAGTCGAAGGAAATGACTGAACTACTCAGTGGGGGTATCGTATGATTGCCCCCCTGCTCTACAGGAACCGAAGAAGGACCCTCTTGACCAGCGGGGATAGGAGGGTCATTTTCGGACTCAGGATAATCTGACAAGATGATAAGAACATGAGCATGACAATCTTCCGAAAAAGAGTGGTCAAGAGGTGGTGAACCCAAGTCGACACTCTCTCCAACCAATGGTTGGTCTGGAGCAGGCTTGGCACAGCCAAGTTCGGAAAGAGGGGGATGGACAAGAGAATAATCTAAGTCATTCTCTTTGTCGACGGGGAGAGGGTCTGAAGAGAGCCTTTAATAACCAATGGGAATTTGGGGTGAAGAAGCTGTAAGACTTTCCAAAACGGCAGAGGCTTTGTCTATGAGCAGACAAAGGTGAAGGGGATGGTTGCCTTCACACAGTCTAGAGGGGAATCAAATATTCCCTTTATTCTTACCATTTCCAGTGGATAGGGTAGCATCACCATGAGCTTTAGAGGATGATGAGGGACGAGCTAGATCATGAGACAATACTTCTAAGATCCTAGGAATGCCAGGAAAATCATGAAGAAGATGGTCACACTTTCACAATTTAAAAGGAAACTTAACCTTTCACGGAGGAGAAGAAGGCATTCCAACCTGGGATGTACTCAGAGCAGCAGCTGCACAGGTGGCCTCAAATTTATTGGAATTCTTCTTCTTCATCTCTTCTTCTTTTTCTTCTTAGTCTCCTGGTTACTAGATGTGAAACTTTCACCAGGCGAAGGAGGAGAGGAGGAGGAAGAAATAGGAGAAGAAGGTGTAGGCTCAACCTTGGAATCATAGTGTCGTGGTTCAGATGAAGAAGGCAGTGGAACAAGACCCATGACGCTCGAGACCACCGAGGTTGAAAAAAATGATACGGGCAAACCAATGGTTAACCCAGGCAAAGACAATGTTACCATATACGGAGCACCAACATTTCCAATTAAAGGAAACAAACCAGGATTTCCATCTGGGGGAAAGCCTTGGCCAGTAGACTCAAGGAATGTTGACATCTAGAACGAGCCTGAAAAACACTCTTATCACAACCAAGAACTTGAAATTTTACCAGGAATATTTCGTGGGTAGTAAATTTTATGATGCCGGAACAAAACTTGACCTTTTCATGTTTCAAGAGTCAAGAAAAGGACGAAAAGGTGACTCTATCTCTTTCGAGGTTTAATGAGCCTGAAAGGACAAGTGCTCAGATGAGCCTTTTCTTTTAGAGAGTTAGAAAAGGAGCGAAGGTTACTACTCTGGAGAACTAGGCAAAAGGTTTACCAGACAATCCGTAAAACTGCATATACACCTTGGAAATTGTATGAAAACAAGGACTTTCCGTATGGCAGTCAATCTTCCTGAATGTTGTGTTCGGTGCATTACAGTTTGTAAGGCGGCAGACATGGCTTCCTATGGATAAAGGATGATAAACCTAGTGGGGTCTCCCCATATACTCGATGATACGTGGGAGCACAATTCCGTACTAGACCACTATTGAGTCACAAAAGGAGGAACCACCCAACCTCGAGTGGAAACAAAAGTGACTAGGTTTAACGACGTCGGAGCACGTCTCTAGCCTAGACCTCTAAATAGTGTGTTTTATGTTCCAATGCATTGTTAGATTCATTCAGTTCATTTTAGAGTTGATCTTGGATTATGTTTCAGTTTTCAAGCCTTACCGTGTGTATATAATAAATCCTAGGATGCAGCTAGAATGCACGAAAAATCCTTTTTTTCGATGAACACCTACCTACGAGAGGGTAGAGAGATCATTTCCAACCAAGAAAACCAAGACAATGAAGGCAGTCATTCAATGCATACAGACACCAATTCCTAAAGTGCATGGATACTACTAATGAGAGATCTTAATCATTCACTTTCCAATATGCAAACTTGAAATGAAAATTCACTTTCACTTTCATACTAAATGAATGCAACCTTTTTTATTTTGATGTCTTTAAATCTAGAAGAGACAAATAAGTAACAAGCAAGTGTGGAAAAGCTCGGTTGATCCAAACAATTGTAATCTATGTTTGGTGGTGAAAAGAAATCGAATCAATGCCAAAATTGGTTCAATAACATTCACTAAACAATCAACCGAAAACAAGCTAAGGGGAAGGCTTCAATCAAATCAACAAAAAACCACAAACAAACCTTGAGCAAACAAGCAACCAAGCCAATAGATTTCAAGGAACTTGAAACAGTGATCTAGGTCACATAATAAAAAAGACAAGATTCATTCAACGAAGCTCACGAGAAAGTGCCTCAACCATATACAGTGAAAAACGAGTCATCAAGCAAGCGAGAAAAGAAAGGGACCAGTAGGACTGATGGACTCAGGAGGCAGAATTGAGAAAATCAATTCCACAACAATTAGCACGGGTAATACACAAGCAACAAGCACTGATAGGGCACTAGCTACAGCAATAAAGTGATGTCAGCACGGAAGTACACGACTTTCCTGCGATGATCCGATTTCTAGAACCATCACGACTGTTAGGCATAATTACGCGATGAACAGGATATTATAAAAGGGTGATCGATATGACAGCATCACTGTTAAGATTAAATCTGTGATGATGTTCAAAATAATGACAGGCAAACCAAAACTCCCAAATCAAAGACAACCAATCCTTCAATCAAATAGGGGTATTTCCTAGATTAACCCAGGAAACTCAGAGGACTGGTAACTAATCCCCAAAACTTCAAAATAGACCAAATCAAAAAATCAAGGCAAGAGCAAAAAAGAAAAACAAAGGCCAAAGCTCCTCCCCAGCTGAGTCGCCAATTTGTGATGCAGGAAAGTGTTCCCTCTGTGGACAGAGGCAACCCCTCTAGCCCTAGAGTGGGCCTAGTCACAAACAAGGACAAATCAACAATAGCTTTCCTTAAATAGTTAAAGTTGGAGGCCTACCTCAATCGGTGGTCAATGGAGTTCCATTGCACTACTCCACCTTCCAATTCCTTCTCCTCAACGAGTGATCAAACTAAAACAAAGCAAAGGAAATACAACAAAGCACGTAACCAGATACAACAATGAACTATTTACTCACAAAGTCAAGAATTCATGAACTATCAAGTACATTACATGTAAGACATAGGAAAACATCATTGATTTCATTAATAATGAAATAAGAGTCAGCTTACAACCAAAGTCTTGACGTCACAAGCCTTCTTAGAGGGGTCCAGCCAGCATGTTTTTCAAGCATTCACTCTTTGAAGACAGATCTCCCAACATACAAGAGCTCTCTCACTCATAAGTTTTACACAAGATTAAGGGCACTTCACAACCTTCCATAGGCTATCAACAATCCCACACTTGCCACACTCACACCAGTTATCTAGCAAACTCACAAAACACTCACAACATTGCCCAACTAGCCAACTATCCGGCACTAGCAATGCATATCAATTGTGAGAGTTTAAATAGGAGAAGGAGTCTCCATGAATGGGGGAAAGGAGAGCTTATCACCAAGGAAGGTAGCACAATTTACGGAACTGCCACACTAGGGAAGGAAGGGCGACATAAGCAAGGCAAACAACCAGGTCTGGAGTCATCTGGAAGGCCGACTGTTGGAACAATTCGCCAAATCTGGATCATCACAGGCACAAAACTGAGCTTCAATGCTGACATTGCAAGTGATCAGTGTAGATAGTCAGATCATCGCTGAAGAGGCCACATAGCCCCACGCTGGTGCCTAAAATCGGGCCATCCAGGAATCAGGTGTACTACGCTTGCACCGTGAATGGACTGTTCATCAGCACCTTTCAGCGCGTTTATTAAGCCTATAACTACGATGAGGCAGATACTTTAGGAAAAGTGGGTCAATTGGAAGCATAGGAGAGTATTTGTCTATCATAAGCATGTTTGACTTGGACACATGACACAGTGAGAAGACCGGGAGTGAAAGCGGTGATAAATTACTGTGTAACATGTGTGACTGCCGCATCCGAGTGGACTGCTCCACCGGAAGCTATGTATGTCCTTTGTGTTGTGTGTTCCTATCTGAGTTGGGACTGATCCCTTTCAACTTGGAACTCACCTTCACCTTCTTCCCCTCATAGTGAAAGAACCATTGACAAATGTACACTTACACTCACTAGGAATGCAAACATCACTTCTTGAAAACAAAGCGAACCACTCTCATTTTCTAACAAGAAAAAGTTGAGGCAAATCCTTAAGATAATGGAAATCAGGCCATCATACCAGATGGGACTCCCACATCAAATGGTGTGAGGTCTAGTTGGGACTTCATACGGGGGTGATCCCCTGAATGTTTGCAGGTCCAGCACCATCAACATTTATTGCACTAGAAGGAAGGAAACTAGTTGTACATGGTTTAAATTCCCCTCACACTCATTCAACAAACATCTAGTTAAGGCAGTAACTCGCACTTTCTCTGACCTACACACGACTCAGTGGTTGGTTACTCCCCACCTTCTAGTGTTGAGAATGAGACTTCAGATCAACACCTTCACTTCGTTCGTTCCATCACTTGCCAATTCACAAAAGCAATCAGAATGATCCTAGATAGACAACATCTTCCATGCACAATGAGGAAGCCAAAGGCCACTCCCATAAGTCTTTTTGTATCATTAGTGGAAGAAGAAACCCTTGCCACACTTGAAGGTCTAGGAGAATCTATTGAATATGAAAAGAAATCTCCCATCCTTTGACAAAGTGAACAAGCCACTCTTGTGACCTCGAGATCAGACTTTGGTGTAGGAGGCAAAGGCGAAGACAATGGAGGAGGTGGAGGCGAAGGCAGCGGAGGAGGCAAAGGCGGAGATGGACCAACAGATTCAGAGTTAGACACATCAGACTCTAAAGGAGAGGAAGATTATGAAGAAGATGAAGAGATAGCTGACCCAAATCTTGAATGGATGACTCAGGGACCATTGGATCTCTCGGTTTTTCTGCACAAGATGCCAAAGCAAGCAGAGAGAATGACCATCATGTTTAACCCTGATAGTGCAGTGAAGGTGGAAGACCACTTAGAAAACTTCTACCTATAGCTGCAAATGCTTGAGGTACGTGATGATGATGTAGAATGTAGATTGTTTCCATGTACCTTGGATGGTCAGGCAGCTTCTTAGTATCACACCCTTCCACCTAACTCCATACAGAACAAGGGGTTTTTCAAACATCTATTCCTTGAGAAGTTCGTTGATGACAAGACCCCAACCATGCTACTCAATGAGTTGGGAAGCCTCAAGATGGATGGAAAAGAAAAAGTGAATTATTTCAATAATAGGTTTACGTGTATACTGAACAGGCTCCTAGCAGACACTAAGCCTCATGATGAATCCATCACCAATGATTACTACACATTCGCACTACCAACTAACATTGAACAATTCATCAAGCAAGTTGTGAGACCAACACTATTGGAAAACTATGAAAAGGCTATCATTGTTGAGAAAGACCTACATGCAATTGGTGTCATCAAGGATGATCAATCAACAAAGGACTCCAAGGATGCGAGCAGACCAGTCCTAAGCAGTGGCGAGCAATGGTGGAGACAAGGAAGAAACCAACATTGAGACCCTCACTCGTCTTGTCAAGAGTTTGTCCACTGAAATGTTCGAACTCAAACAACATAGATCAGACACATTTTCAAGAAGTCACCCACCTAAGTAGAGATAGGAAAGAAGCGCATCAAGAAGTAGCCAGTTCATTCCAAAAACTACGCAAAATCTTGTGTTCCAGCCCGAACAGTGTGCAGATTCACAATTATGTTCTTTCCAGAAAGAACATCGTCTTGAGAACTCTTGTCCAGGCTGGAAGAGAGTCACAAATACTTTTTACAGTCATACACTCAAGGTGGGAGGCAATATGCAGGAGCAACCGAAAGACACATACAATGATGAAGTGGTTGCACCTGATGACCCATCAAGCTTTGTGCATGTGGTGAACAAATACCAAGGATCACAAACAATGGCAAATACAAACACTGAGAAGAAGCCCCATAAGAAAACTAACCATTACAATCTTAGAATTAAAGGGGCTCCCCCCACACTAAGGAAGATGTAAGAAAAGGTCGGACTACTAATAAGGAAGACCGATCCACCGGCTCCCTCAAAGCAACAAACACAAAGCAAGTATGGGAAGACAACAACAGATAAGAGTACATCCATGAGTAGTAAGTTGTGAAACACTTCTCCATACAACATGAACATCTGTTCCACCCCTAACACCTCGGTGATTCAACCACCTCCGGACAACAACATTGTTGATGACATGAAGAAAACTCAAGAAAACATCAGCTTTTTCGAGTTGGACAAGATCCAGAGTCAACAAGATATCCTATTGTGCCCTTTGGGACAGAAAGATGCAGGCAATGCATCCTCTACTAGCCAGGGAGCAAGCACACTTCCTAGATCACTTTCCACAGTGCTCAATACGCTCCAGATGGAAGAAGAAAACTCAAGTTGCCCTCCATTCCTACTTTCATTTCAAGTTTTTAACTACAATGTTCACAACTGCTTGGTTGATTTTGGCGTGGTAGCCAATGTCATGCCACTCTCCATTGCTAAGAATATCAATGCATAATGGAGCGAGACATCCACACAAATCATCCAAATTGATCAAACACTGGTACCAGCCATTTGTGAACTACAAGACATTAACATCCGACTATCCCATGATAAGCGAGTCCACCAATGAATCAATATAGTTGTTGTGGTCATATCGAAAGCATATGTCTTATTACTCAGTAGAGACTGGTCCAGCAAGCTAGATGGATATTTCTCTATAGACTGGTCTCATATGTGGCTTCCGTAAAAGGGAAAGTGCAACCATATCCGAGTAGAATTTGAGAGGTACATGAAGCATAATTTCACTCCCAAAAATGGCGAGAATGAACAGTTCGTTCTCACAGAACTCATGTTCGGAAAATTGCCACCTTGAGACAACGTTGGGGTGTTATCCTACATGGCCAACTACAACCCCACCAGACGCATAGTTGGGACTCCTTCCTTGCCCAACTGATGGTAGTGAAACTTGTACAACATATTGTACCAATAGTAGTAGTAGTAGCAATGACAATAGTAGTGTTAGTACTAACACATCAAGCGGTCCACGTATAGATGGGTTGTGGACTTTGCACTTTGACGGATCAAAGACACAAGATGGCTCAATAGGCAGGTGTGTTCTGATTGACCCTTGCAATAGGAAGCATTTGGTGTCAAGCCATTTGGAGTTTGAGTGCATGAGCAATGTATCAAAATATGAAGCACTCATGTTAGGCTTGCAGAAGGCCATCAACCTCAAAATGGTCATACTTAAATTGGTAGGTGATTCAAAGATAGTGGTATCGAAGGTACGTGACACCATTCATTGTTTATCACCACATCTAAAAAACTACCAAGAAGACGTATGGTGACTAATCCCAAACTTCCTAGCATTTAATATCATTGTTGTGCCACATACGCATAATGCAGTTGCCAATGCACTAGAAAATGCAACCTCAAGAATGTCACTGATTAGGGGTAGATTCACTATTGAAATTTTGTACAAACCATCTATCCTGAACAACATAACTAACTTACGTGTGTTTAATGATGATCAACAGATACTACATTTTATGGCCAATGCCAACGTTTTCAAAGATGCGGCAATAGACGACGACAAGCATGAGCGCTCTTTGCAAGCAGGAGTTGATGACATGAAAGGCCACATTATCACAAAAGGTGTGGTATCACTGGAAAACCTATATGAATTGTAGGAGCGGTTTCAAGGGCCAAGGAATAGCAAGACCCATAGTTCCACCATAAGGCATGAATTGATAAACCTGGGAACAGAAAAGGATCAAAAGTTTGTTAATCTTGGTACATGTTGTACAGACCAAGAACAACAAGCCTTCATATACTTGTTCAAATAGTACCGAGATGTGTTCTTGTGGACGTATGATGAATTAAAAGCTTATGACACACGGATCATCTGACATATCATCCAAATCAAGGAAGGGGTCAAACCATATCAACAAAATCCAAGAAAAGTACATTCGTCACTTGAACCCCTCATATAGAAAGAGCTTACTAAATTGTTGGATACATGGATCATATTTAAACTTCATCATTCCACTTGGGTCTCCAACCTTGTGCCTGTATGAAATAAGTCCAAGGAAATCCGCTTATGTATTGATTTCCAGAACATTAATTGTGCCTCGGACAAAGACAACTACCCTGTGCGGTCTATGGACCATATTTTGCAAAAAGTATATGGGGCATAGTTGTTCTCTCTTCTTGATGGTTTTTCAGGTTACAATTGATTTCTGGTAGCAGAACCTGACAAAATCAAAACTACTTTCTGTACCAAGTGGGGTACGTTCACATATAGACGAATGCCATTTGGGCTTGTAAATGCAGGCACAACATTTTAGCATGCTATGGACATCGCCTTTCGTGGACTCATTGGGCAGAGCGTGGTGGTATACCTCAATGATGTGACTATGTTTTCAAGAAGACGAGAAGACCAGATACACCATCTTAAGAAAATTTTCAAGCGATGCCGAAGATATGGGATTTCCCTGAATCCCAAGAAGAGTGTATTCGTTGTCTTAGAGGGGAACCTCCTGAGACACATTGTTTCCAAGACTAGGATCAAGGTGGATCCAGACCGGGTCCAAGCTATCACATGGGTTCCTCACCCAGTCAACAAGAAATCCATGCAGTCCTTCTTGGGAAAGATAAAATTCCTCTGGAAATTCATCACGGATTATGTGCAAATAGTGAATCCCATGCAGGACATGATTAAGAAAGATGTAGTGTACACCTAGGGCAAGAAAGAAAAACATTCATTCACCTAGATTAAGCAAGCCATTACCGAAGCACCCGCGCTTTACAGCCCAAATTTCAAAAATATTTCCTGCTATACACCTTCACTTCTGATAACTCACTAGCTGCAGTACTCACTTAGAAAGATTAAGCTAATGATGAATGTCCCATCTCTTTCATGAGTGCAAGCATTCAGGGACTAGAGCTTAACTACCCCACCATTAAAAAATAGGCTTATGCAGTTTACAATGTAGTGAAACACTTCAGGCCTTATTTGCTAAAGAACCACTGCATATTCTTAGTTCCCCACCTAGCAGTTTTTACATTGCTAGTACAACAAGATCTGGGAGGATGACATGCAAACTAGATGATAGGTTTGCAAGAATATGATCTTGAAATCAAGCCAGCACACACAATCAAAGGACATGGGCTCTAGAGACTTGCAGCGAAAGCAATACACGCTCTGAAGAATGAAGAATAGCTCACCTATTGGGAGAAGGAGATTGAAACGTAAGAGATAAGGCGAGAAAACCCCACGGAAAACAAAACATTTTGGTACGCAGATGTATGCCAGTACCTTGCGCATGACCCCATATTCTCTCAATTTTATATCAAACAGAAGAGGGCATTGCGCCTAAAAACCTTAGCATATCAATTGGTGCATGAAGTGCTTTACAAAAAGCATAGTAACGGAGTTTTACTTAGGTGCGTGGAGGCACAGGAATCAGAGAAGGTACTTCAAGATTTGCATGATGGACCCATCAGGGGTAAATTTGCAGGAAATACCATGGCACACAAGGTTATGTGAGACAGTTTTTACTGGCCCACATTATTCAAGGATGTGCATGCCTATGCCCATAAATTCTCGGTTTGTCAGTGATGCGCCGACAAAACATGAAGATCAACAACCCTACTACACCCTGTTGCAGTGACTGAACCATTCCAATAGTGGGGCCTCAACATTGTTGGGGAAATTTTCCCTCATTAGTCAAAGCAACACCACTATATCCTAACAACAACTGACTACTTTACATGGTGGACAGAGGCAATTCCACTCAAACAAGTGAACAACCAAGAGGTCATCAGCTTCCTCCAGCAGAATATCATCTCATGCTTTGTTGTTTTGGTATCACTTGTTTTTTATAATGAAACTTATTTTCTGTCTTTGAAAATATATGACTTTGCATTACAAAATGGTATTGTGTTAAAGAATTCATCGAATTACTATCCGCAAGGAAACGATTTAGCAAAGTCTACGAATAAGAACCTTGTCTGTATAATCAAGAAGACCGTTTTATCTAAGCAATGTAATTGGCAGACCGCCCTAACGAATGCACTATGAGATGACCGTATAACACCTAAGCCCTCTTTGAACACCTCACCATACTTCCTGTTTTACGGCAAAGAAGCTATGCTCTTGCCAAATATCTACTTCCCTGCTCTTCAACTTTCCCAGGAATCCAAAGGCAAGCCTTGCTAGCTAGTTTGGCATAGGATGGATGCTCTCCATAAGCTCCAGGAAGAAAGGATGAAAGAAAAAGAAAAGTTCACACTCCACCAAAACCATATCAAGAGGTGGTTCGATACTTAGAAGTCTGTAGGGAAAGCTAGCATTGATGTGGATGACTTAGTTCTGAAATGGGATAAGCCCCATGAAGACAAAGGCAAACATATGAAGTTCCAGTCCCTATGGATTGACCCGTACACAATTCACGAGAAGCTTTGTCCATGCACGTATCATTTGTGATCACTCAACAGGAGGATTGAAAACCTTCCTATCAATGACCAAGATCTCAAGCATTATTTTCAATAGGTCGGGTTATGCTCGTGCCATGTACATAGTCTACCTACTACTTTTTGTTTTCATTTGGTTTGTTTTTCTTATTATCTTTTCTTTCGCTTTGTTTGATTCTTCTTACTATTTTTTTTCACATTCATTTTGTTTGTTTGATATGTTACTATTTTTGTTTCCGGAAATAATTGTTGCCAACTACTACGTTCTAGCTTTTGAATATAGTATGTGGCTAAAATTTGAAGAGACTTGTGACACTGCACCACTTGGCCAATCTTGTGTCTGTTATCTCTCTGCTTGGTTACAACATTGGGTCGATGAAGTCCTAATAGAAAATACGAATCATCTGTAAGGGAAGCTTTGGTCCAATTGTGAACCTGTGTCCACACTAGGAAGCCCCATGTCTGTACTCATCTTTCTACTCTGTGTGTTTAATCTTATCCAACTAGTAGAAATGGAGAAGGGGAAAAAATCTAAACGAGAAAACCTATGTCAGAGGTATTACATGCTTCTCTAAAGGAACAACCTCTTCTACTCTCAATAAGGTAGGATCCCTCTTCTACCCCAAAAAGAAATAAGTGCCTATGCATAGTTATCTTAAAAAATACAAAGGCGAAAGAAGAGAAAGGATTCCTGTGTAGAGAGGTGAAGCATGAAACTCCATGGGGTACTGACCAGGCACGCTGGTAGTGGAGAAATGTGTGTGTTACTACGTGACTCCGTCGGGGTACTATCTAGGCTTGCTGGCAGTGGAGCAACACCAAAGATGAAAACTTATACTTTGAAAATCTTCAACTCGTGAACTAAACTACCCTTCTCGGATTTGAAACACTGAGACCTAAGCTAAATTTTTTATTGTGTTTAACAAAGTTGGCAAAGGGTGAACCATGTATGTCCATGGGGTAAGTGGGGAAATTGAAGTAACCTACACAGCAACTCAATACTCCCCGAAAGACCAAGGCCCTATGCTAGCAATGAACCAAAATAGAGAAGCTAGAGTTCTACCAGTGTGTCGCCAAGTGTTGTAGCATCTACAACCATCCTCCAAAATTTTGGCCTTCACCACTTTCAGAGCCTCCCCTAAAGAGTTTCACTTGATGATTGCACACACTAGGGTTCACTCTGTGAGCTCATTTGAGTCTTTACATTCGCCTTGCTTGCTCATTGCATCCAATTCTTTGCATGTTGATGTCCAGGTCATGCTTATGACCTGGTGAGCCCCAGTATTGCAGCAATAATGCTACAATTCCTAGGACTCCCTTATTTACTTTTATCAACCCGGTTGTTTGAAACAAACTTGGAAGCGACGGTGCTATATGCACAAGTACTAGCTCTTGCCGCAGGCTGTCACTTGATCAGCTGGCACAAGTCTGCTAGGAGCTTAAGCCAACTTATATGAGCTCTTATAAGAAGCTTTTAATTTTTATGGATGAAATCTAACTCAAAAGAGGCTAATCTACTTGCAGAAAGGAGCGAAAAGTTGAAAGGAAATGCAAACCCTAGCAAACCCTAGTTTTACCGACTAGCCCTACTAGTGCATGAAAAGAGATGAAAGTGGTGGAACTAGATGCCATTGACTATTGGAAAGGTAAAATGCATGTGACTAAGCTACTTCTAAAGAGAAATATGGAAAAAACATCTTTTTACATTTTTGAGTAATTTCGTAGAATTATTATGCATGTGCTTTGACTATTTTTGACTATGCAGAGGTTGATTGGCGAAACGAAATGGAGTGGGTGCTTGCACGAGGTTGGGAAGGTGAGAAGAGGGCCTAAGGGGTCCCTAACACCATTCTAGAGAGTTTCATAGTGATTGGAACTTCAAAAACTACTCACGTGAACTTCTACAGGAAGTCTACAGGGGTTCTACAGGATGTTCTACAGGATGTTCCAAAAGAGGATTTTAGAGGGTTGATGGAGGAAAAATGGTGCAAAAGTGGAAATGGAGGTTGGATAAGGATGTTAAGGGGTCTAGGACCTGGTAAATGAATTTAAGGAGTGATGAAGGTGATTGGATTCATTCAAGGATGGAAGGAGCAATGTTGCACAAGGATGTAGGAATTAGGGAAAATTGGGAAGAGTGTGGCAAATGAAGGGAAGGAATTTGAGTTAGGGGGTTGGAGTAGGTTTTCTAATGGAGGAAGGGTAGGTAGGGATATATTATAGGTGCTCTGCACACTATTTTCCAAAACTGATCGAACAAAGACTAGAAAAACCAAAGATCTAGCTATTTTGACCTAATTTGACTTAAAAACTAGAAACATGATGAACAAAAGTTTATTGGCAGAAAATCATGCAAGATAACTATGGAAACTAAGAAAGAATAGATTCTAAACATGCAAGTACAACTGATATCAACTTTTCCAAAAAAACTAACACTAGCTATTGCATGAAGAGGCAAAAACATTGTTTTTGTGGAAGCAAGAATGCCTTGGTCTCAACTCATGGTCCCAAGGAGGGAGAGATGGGATCAATGATTGCTTGATGGCCTTTTTGCAGATCTTTTCTGTTACCAAAATTTCAAATCAACCTGAAGCATGAAAAGCTATTTTAATCGTTAAAAACAACCTAAGTAACAAAGAAAGATCTTAACCTAAATAACAGAAATTATTCTATGAATGTAGCAAAGACACATAAAAGTACACAAAGGAGGTACTGGCACTCGGGTTGGGCCCAACCCCAAGAGCTACAACCTCCTAAGAAATATCAGAGCTGGTGAAAAGCTAGATTCATCTTTATTGATAAAAAAGAAATAATAGTTACATCCCAAAAACTGTCTACAAGAAAAAGCTTGAAAATGTGTTGATACAGGGTTGCATTAAAGTGCGAAAATAGACTAACAAAATGAATAACCTACTGACTAAAATCTAACTAAAATCTAACTAAAATCTGACTACTGAACTAAGGCCATAAGCCTTCTTATTTATACAAATTGATGACCCCAACAATCCTCCTAAACTTTAGGAACTCGGCTACCTAAAACTTGTAGTTAACAACAGTCCTACTTGACTTGCTTAGCTGCCCCTTGTGCTCTGATTTTTTGATGGAGAATTCGAGGTAATGGCTCATAAATGAAGGGGACACCTTCCTACAAATCCTCTCCCTTGTTCTTCCACGAATTTGGCTGCCAAGTGCTCATTAAACCTTTGATTTTGTCTCAAAATTGACCAAAAATCTACATAAAACACACATTAGACTTTTTGGCATAACGACTAACCCAATTCACTCTATTAGGATAAATATAATAAAAAACATGCAATAAACTAATGAGAATGGTGGATTAAGTCAAGTTAGGAGGCTAAATGAACCCGTATAATTACCCATTTCTGGGGCTCATCATGACCATGTTCTGGTTATGCTCAAAGTCTTTGCTTCATATGTGTATGTTGTGTTCACCGTGAAAGCATCGGTTGCACTCACACACAGAGTCACATTCACTATCGCACAAGTGTTGTCTTGGTCATGAAAAATCAATCACGAGTGTTGTGCTTGTCGCTTGCACCATCGGTCAGTCATGTTGAACATGTGTATCTAGATGGTTTGGTCATTTCATCGTCAAGTCACACGAGTGTGTGTTTGTATGATCACCTATGAATATTTCGAATGTTCACACACTTAATCATTTTGGCTGAAGTTCTGAGGACCAAACTCCTCACTAAAAGCTAGATCATAAACCTACTTTCGAATCGATCGATTGTTAACTAGAACAACACAGAAGCACCAAGCTAGTCCTTTCAATCTGCGTTTCTCGCAAGCAACTCAATCAACTCTCGTGTTGGCCACCCGAGTAATCGGACTCGACAGTCACCCTGGGACTGACTCCCATCAAAATTTTCACAGAGGCTATTGACCTCACCCGTTCAATTGACTGAGGAAATTACCCAGACAGGCTGAAAAAAAACCAAGTGTCTCTCCTTGTCTCCTTCAGAAAATTGCATAGACAGGTCGGACAGACACCAAGTGTCCATCCCTGTGTCCTTCAGAAAATTGCGCAATTTTCTCAGCCAGTCATCTGGAGAGTCGACCGACTGTTCGTCTCAGAAATTTTGCAGTGCTCATGAGTAGGCCTTCCGCTACCCATCAGTCATCTCATCTCAAAAATTACTCAGAGATGATTAGTAGGCCGACCTCCTAGCCTTAGTGTAGTTTTCCTAGCCAGTAGCTCCTAGCAGTAGACTATTTGTTCCCTCCAGGAATTGCACAGTTTCTACTACTAGTGACTAAGCAACCAACTGCTAGTTCCCTCTAAGAATTGAACAGTTTTGGCTGCCAGTGACCCCAACAACCAATTGTCAGTTCCCTCTAGGAATTGTGTAGTTTTTGCTGCTAGTGACCCAACAACGAACTAGCAGTTCCCTCTAGGAATTGCGGAGTTTTGGCTGCCAGTGACCCAACAGCCAACTAGCAGTTCCCTCTGGGAATTGTGTAGTTCTATCTACCAGGTCCATCATACTGGATGGAACTCCCACACCAAACAGTGTGAGGTCTAATTGGGACTTCATACCAAGATGATCCCCTGAATCTTGGTGGGTCTAGCACCATCAATAGGTATCCAAATACTCACATATACATGCATGAAGTATAAGTAATAATCAAAACAATAATCAGATCCATAAGTCTAAACAAAATTAAAGTCATAATGGAGCATCATAAATCAAAGAATATTATCTTTAATGAGAGGTGATCATCTCCCTCTTGAACCAGTCTTCAAGATCCATCACTATCCATTTTCCACTTTTTTCCTTTAATATATATTCATCAAGTTCACCAATAACCAAGCCTAATTGAAACTATCCCATCTAGGGCTTCATCAAATATGTCACAAGTGCTTAAGCATCTTCACATTGACGATGCTAGGGTTTCTAGATTTCATATCTCAAATCTTTTCCATAAACCAAGGTTTCTCTCAAACCTTAACCTCATAATATCGATCAAATTCTAATAGAAAAATCATCTAGGGTTTCCTTCAAACCCTAGAATTATTTTGGGTCTTCTCTTTCCTCTATAAATGGTGTCATCATAGGGGTGATATCCATGACTTTTCTTCATCCCAGCTCTAATACCATGTTAATTTTTCTTACGACTATATTTCTCTTTGATTTGATAATTGCACTTCTTCATTTAATGATTCGAACTTAAACAACAACGCAAAAAAATAAAGATATAACCACAAATACAAATATGCAGCACAAATAAAACTTCATTTCATTAATATCAAATAAATGAAATTTGCTTACAAAGAGAATGGAAATAAACTAGCTCGGGCAATGGAGCTTATGTCCGAGAAGATATGTAGTGGCTACATGCCTATGAACTATGTTACAATGAGGCTCGAAGGCCTATTTATTATTAGGAAAACAATGGAAAAGAATAAACATCTAGAAACCTAACCCTAGGAGATGAAGTGCCAAAACTATGGGCCCCGTTTGGGTAAATTGGTACATCAGCTTCCCAGGGTTGTAACTTTGGCATAAAATCCCTGTTTGATGCACACAATACCTTGTTAGAAAGATCTATCTGAGGAATACAACTTTTGACTACAAAAATCTATTAAAACATATGTTTTCCAGTTTTCCAAAAAATGTCATTTAGGGCCTCAAAATAGCGTCGTAAGTTGACGACCTGAAAAACTGCCAAAAATAGTAACTAAGCTACAATTAAATAAACTGAAAAACTGAAAGAAACAGTGGTGGGGTTGTAAGTGGAATAGGTGGGTGGCCACCAATATCCACCTAGATCATTCATCCCCCCTTAGGAAGCAAAGGTCCCCATTATGTTGAGTGCCTCCATGAGATGGGGAAACTTATGTTGAACTTGGTCCCTAGTGAGCCACTTACCTTGGTGCAAGAGTTGCCAAGTTTGATAGCCTGGTATAGTTAGATCTTCTATTGGCGAGTATTCTTGATCTATTTTTCCATGATCAGATCAGTTGTGGCATGTTCCATACAATTTAGGTTTAACTATGTTGGTGTGAGTTCTTCTACAATGTCTGATGTGTCTAGTAATGGTGGAAAGTATAGTCAAAGATGGTCCACATTGAACACTAGGTGAAGGCCTAGGAATGGTGGAATGTTGAGTTCAAAATCATTGTCCCCTACAACCATAGTGATGCTGTAAGGCCCATATCAAAGAGGTGAAAGCTTGCGGTGGGGCCCATCGAGGCACTCCTTCTGCAAATGTAACCAAACCTTGTTGCCCACCTAGAACTTGTGTGGTACCTGATGTTGATCATGATGATGCTTGTACTTAGAATTAGCTTTGTCTAATAGGTCATGAACCTACTAGCATATGTGTTGAATGCACTCATATGCGTTGAATGCACTCAATGAATTTGTCAGTCTTGTCAGCTTCAGATTGGACATGAGACGAATATGCCTGTGTAGTTGCAAATGGTATGGATACAACAATGGGACATAGTAGCTGGAATCCCAACCCCAAATGAATGGGGTTGTGGCTAGTTGAATTATGGAGAGCTATGTTAGAGCTATGGTGGACATAGGGGAAGCTTTCATCCCATGTGTGTGGATGCTTTGAGTTGTACATGTGCAAAATGTGCATGATCATCCTATTGACGACCTCCGTTTGGCCATCATTTTGGGCGTGGAAAGTTGTGGACTTAGTGAGCTTGGTATCCAAGATCAACTAGAAATTTAACCAAAATATACTTAGGAATATGCTGCCCTAATCTGAGATAATGGAATATAATATCCCAAAGTGTATCCACGCTTGTTCAAAGAAGAGCTTCACAATGGATTTTGTTGTGATAATCTTCTTATAGGCAGCTAGAATGACCATCTTAGAGAATTTTTCGACGACCATGAAAATGAAGTCATTGCCATGCTTCGTAGAAGAAAGGATTGACATCGAATCCATGGATATGGATTCCCAAGGTCGAATAGGAGTAGGCGGAGGACTATATAGGCCTTGCGTCTTTATGGTTGGTTTGGAGATGGTGTAAGTAGTGCATGATATGATGTACTTCCCAACATCTTGTCGAAAGTTCGACCAATAAAAATACTTCTATAGCACTGCCACTACTTTCTCTACTCCAAAATGTCTAGCAACTCAATTATAGTGCACCTCCAAAATCATCTTGGCACGCTCACTTGAAGGAACACAGATGTGTCTCTGGTAGCATAATAATGCATCCTAGAGGTGAAAATTTGGAACTTACTTTCCTTCTAGGAGCATCTGGTATGTGTTGCCTAATTATGGATTGGTTTTGTAGATATGTAGCCACACCTAAGTCTCATGCCCACAAGAGTCGAGAAAAGTGATCAATGCCATGACCAACGATTAGTTGGGGCAGTATACAACATTATTGGCGTTCCCCTTCTTGTACTTAACGTTCAAATGGAATTGTTGCAGGTATGTGGACCATTTTTTATGATGATGATTCTGCAACTTCCCTTGTGTCTGTATGAACTGTAGGGGTCGATGGTTTATGTGGATGGTTATTTCCTTCCCCATAATGTAATAATTCAATTGTTGGCATGATTTCATAATGGAATATCTCTTTTTCATAGGTTGGATACTTTTGGATTGTATCTAAAAGTAACTCACTATAATATGCCACGAGATGCTCCTGTTGAGTAAGAACTACACCAATAACATAGTCAGGGAAATTTGTCTCAATCTCAAATGGTTGTTGCAAGTCTGGTAATGTGAGCACTAGTGTACAACAGAGATGATGATTCAACTCGGAAAATGCCTTTTGTTGGGATTTATACCAAAATAACTTTGCTTTCGCTCTGCCCTTGGTGACTTGACTTAAAGTCCAAGTGATACGAGAGAACCCCAACACGAACTTGCAGTAGAAATTGGCAAGACCCAAAAAGTTGTGGAGCTCCATTAGAGTGGTTGGGGGTGGCTAGTCCCAAATGACTTGTATCTTGGTTGGGTTCACATATACACCATGCTCATCAATGATGTACCCCATATATCGAAGCTTAGTTATACCAAAATTGCATTTCTCCAAATTGGCACACAACTTGTGTTGTCATAGAGTTTGGAGGACCTATAGAATATGGTGGAGGTGCTCTTCCCAACTTTGGCTAAATATTAGGATGTCATCCAAATACAACACCATGAAAATAGTTTCAATATGCTGTCCATCAGCCTTATGAAGGTTGCAAGGGAAATTTTCAACCCAAAAGGCATGACCATCCATTCGAAAAGGCCCTCCTTGGATTTGAAGGCAGCCTTCCACACATTAGAGTGTTTGATTGATACATTGTGATACCCGAACTTCAAGGCAATATTGATGAAATATTTGGCCCCCTTGGGCTAGTATGGAAGGTCATCAATCCATGGGATTGGATACATATTCCAAATAGTGATCTTATTCAATGTTTGATAGTCAATACAGAGTCTTCAGGTCCATCCTTCTTTTGTGCCAACACAATCGGGCTCCACGGGGTGATGAAATTGGCCTGATGTGCCCTTTCTGCAACAAATCCTGAATCTCCCTCTTGATTTCATTGTTCTCCAAAACAGAGCATCGATAGATCATTCCATTGGGTAGTGTTGCACCTGGGGTCATATCAATAGAATGTTTGACCTAATAGGGTAGAGGTATGTATGTGGGTGAGGTGATCAATATATCTATGTACTCCTCCATGACCTTGCCCATTTGTTGCTGCCATGCAGAGGAGCCCTGTCTAGAGGCCATAGCAACAATCTTCTTCTTTCCCTCAGGGAAAATCATAAGGGAAAAAAAATTCCTAGTTTGGGAAATGATTTTACAGCATTGCTTCACAATGATCAAAGATATGGTAGTAGGCAGTGCTACCTCTAGTATTATGTACAACCTATTTCCCAAAGAAATAATAATAGTGTGGGGCCTAAACTCATACATAACATGTTGCTTCCACAAGTATGGTTGTCCTAATAATACATCACAAAATTCAAGAGAAGAAACATCACCAAATACCTCTTCTATGAAGGGCTTGATGTTGTAGAGAAGATGACACTATTGGCTAATGTGGAGATCTCACCCTTGTCAAAGCCACCCAATTGCTCTAGGTGGCTGTAGACACACTCAGAAATTGAAGGTGGCTCCAAAAAGGCTTGAAAATCAAACTCTTCAAAATGTAGCCAAACTAATACCAAGTTGTAGTACTCATCATTACAATTCCAATGGCGTAGACAACACTCAAATCCAAGTTCGTATGACCAACTTATGGCTCTTTAATGTTTGACAAGATAGGGAAAAATCAAGGCCCACACTATGCCACATGACATCACAGTTGGTAAGTGAGATCAACGGGGTACATGACAGCTCATGAACGATTAACACATAGCACTCCATCTTTAACTCTTGCACCTGTTAAAAGACAACAACAAAAAATGACATTTAAAAAATCTCATATAATGAAAAAAATCACAGAATACAAAATCAATTTAAAAAATCATATAAAATTATTTCAAAAAAAAAATTATATCTAAAATAAATATAACCATATAATAAATATGGTTTATATTGATTTATATTAAATACAAACAAAATCTTTATAAACCATAACAATTCAAAAAGATCAAACATGGAATTATATATAAAAAAGGGTTGTTATATATAAAAAAGTATGGACATAACAAATGTCCACCACAAACAAACCATAACCACTGCCAATAAAAAATTACAAACAACGACCAACAAAACGACTCTCCAAATCGCCAACAGTTTTTATACAACGTATTTTTGTTTGTATTAAAGAAAATAGGAGGGTCCGCAAGCTCCAAAATCATGACCTCCCTAAACCACCCTTGAATTAAATTATCTTTGCTAAGCCTTTGTTAAATCCGCCAAACATGTTATATATAAACTCATACACTGTATTTAACTGACACAGTGATTGAGGGGAAGCATGACGGTACATTTTTCGAGAGAAATTTCTAGGGAATATTTTTGACATAATATTTTTATGCATGTGAGGAATCTTTGAGAGTCTTTGGAGGGTGAATTTTCACAATGTAAGTTTTGATAAGTTGATAGTTATTTTTCATGTTTTCTCGCCATGAGTCCAACCATGCAATCTGAATCTCCATCTCAGCAGAAGAAATACAGGTGTCCAGCAACAAAGAAACTTTGGAGAATCTTGTAGAATCATAATGATTCTCTTGGACACTGATTTTTGACCGAGGCAAAATGTTGCCAACTTTATATTCATTTTTCACAAATTTTCACAAGGAATGTAGTGGTGTGCTTAGATTTTCCGGCCATCTTAAGGAAATAATCTTTGGGGGAATCTTCAAGATTCCTGAGGGTCCAAAATATGACGGTGTTAGAATTGGACAAGTTTGTAGTTGATTTTACACCACTCATTTCCAGGAATTTAGTGGTGTAGTCCATTTCAGTAGTTGAACTTTTCATTTTTCATCCATCTTCGAAAGTGGAGGTATATGATGCAGTTATGCCATGTATTTCTTCTTGATTTTCTCAAATGATGTATTTATTGTTGAGATCCTTGATTACCATTATGTTGATGGATAGTTGTTGCCACATCATGTGAGATTTGTTTAGCTTGTCATGCAGAAGGAGGACTCATTTGAGTGAGAGTTCCTGTAGGGAGAATGTCGCATGGGGAGACACACCACTCAGGTTGAGGGTATTTGTCCTTGTAATGACAAAGAATTTACCGTGACACATAATTTGCAACACTTCATGAAGTGGCCTCCATCCTCTTGAGACAGGGCCCGGAGACGTTTCCCACACTGGGTGAACTTCGTTATCAATGTGTTTGTGTCCTATGATTTGATGGTTGTCATTATGTTTCGTGTTCTTTATAATATGCACATGTTTCACCTACTTTAGCATCCTCTATTGCATCCACTTTTTGCACTTGCACTTGCATTAAATTTTGCAACATCTTTTCCATCCTTTTTTAAATCATATTTTGCATCCATTTTGCATGCCCTTTGCACCAAGTTTTGCATCAAATTTTGTGTCTATTTTTGCATCTACTTTTACTGCATCCATTTTTGCAGTTTGTTTTCATCCATATTCACATCCTCATTTTCATCTATTATTGTATCCACTATTACATCCAATTTTGTTGTACCACAATTTGCACCTAGTTTGGCACCTCCATTTGCACCCACTTTTGCTTCTAATTTTGTATTCATGTTTGCATCCTCATTTGCATCTAGGTTTTCATTGACTTTTACATATATTTTTGCATCCCTTTTGTATCCGCTTTTGAGTCAAGATTTGCATTGGAATTTGTGTCTCATTTTGCATCAAATTTTGCATCCACTATTGCACCCATGTTTACATCCACCTTTACATCCCTTTTTGCATCAAAGTTTGTTTCTTTTTTCTGCATCTATCATTACATCCACTTTTGTTGTGCCAAAATTTGTGCCATGTTATGCACTTACTATTTTACCCACGTTTGATTCCAATTTTGCATCCATGTTCGCATCATCTTTTACATCAAGTATTGCATCTCTTTTTGCATCCACTTTTGTGTTGGATTTATGCATTGGATTTTGCGTCTCATTTTGTATCTAATTTTTCATCTACTTCCATTGCATCCAATTTTGTTTCACCTATTGCATCCATGTTTCATCCACTTTTACATCCCTTTTTGCATCTTTCTTTTCATCCAAGTTTGCATTTTTTTGTGTTTATTGTTACATCCACTTTTGCATCCAACTATAAACATAATATATAAATCCCATCAAATGAAATAGAGCACGAAAGATAGATAATGGGGAAGTCTTTGTTACAATTTCTCTTTGGTAGAACTATAATACATCGATGGGTCCTCCAAGCCTCTACCCTTGATCTACTCCATAACCTATATGCTCACTAGTTTGGATGCACAAGTTTATCGTGGTTGCATCATTGACATAATTTGGGAGAAGTTCCTTCTTCTTCCCATGGCTAGTGAAGAGCTCTATTTATATAGATTCCCATCATGATTGAACTTAATTACACCTAGACACTTTATTGAATATATCAAGGTGAGGATTAAGATAGACCAAATCAATCATTCTTTTAATCAACAATAATTATTTTAAACAAAGTTGTTAATTTGGATCGAATCTAAGCTTATCCAGCCAATTTCTAGCATTGTTTCAAAGCTCTAGTGTAGAGAGGGCTTTGATGGCCTTCTGTTTCAACCTCCAACACTAGGAAGGAGAATTTATAGACCTTGTAGTTTGGTCCATACCACTTGGAAGGAGCATTGATTCCTCAAAACATTTTTTTATTTTTATTTCTATGTTTCACCTATCAAAAATTGAACCTTTGACTTAGCAAAGGATATGCTTATTTTCTTGACCCTAGGGGGTGGCATTTTTAGCCATAACACTTGGAAATGTGATTATCTATGTGCTTTATTTGTGGTAAGGAAATATTATTGATAAGTGCATCAAAGATACATGAATTCTTGATGAAAGAGTATGATGTTCATCAATTATCAATGTCTTAGATTATATGGATGATAACATGGCCTCACATTAGGTAGTCGATTGTTAAAATATGCTTGGATAGGGGGGTGTGATAGTAGGTTTCCTATAGTTGGGTGGCGATGATACAACATCACTCATTGTGAGACAAGCACTTTGACATTCCACATAGTGGAAGATGTCTAGCTTGGCTTGGGTAAGGACCCATTGATTAGGTGTTTTTTAGGTGATACATGTGCTCTCCAACCCAGTATGGAAAAGATGTTGTAATGTCCTATCCTATCTTGTTAAAAAAATTTAACATCATCAAATTATGTAAAAATAAATATAAAATTAAAAAAAGTAAAATTAATAATTATACTTATAACTAATTCTAATTAATAATTAAACCAACCTAGATCCATCTTAACTCTAGATTTACCAAGTGTCGAGAGAGATCAAATATCTTGAGGTGCAAACCTCTTTTAGAGTGAAAATAGAATCAATCCTTCTCAATTCTTGGTAAATCCAAATTTAAGATAGATATAGGCTTGTTACAAATACAACACTACAAGTGAAATTGAAAGAAAAGAATTCAAATTGAAAAACATTTAAAATCATCCTATCAAAATTCCTTCATAAAAGTTGGACATGAACCACTTCCATAACAATGGAAGTTCACATTGCCATGAAATTCCCCCTAACATGCTTTTAATTTAATATAGAAGTCAGCACGACCTTAAAAGAAAATAGAAATCCCTTGATTATCATAAATTTATCTTTGGAAGATTTTGTGTTCTTTCCAACTGAGTGTTAGTCACAATGATTTGTAAAATTGGCTAAGGATTTGGTGCTAGACACTGCGGTCAGAAACTGGGTACTAGTGCCATTGCTTGTGGTCATGGTATTGATAAGCATCTTACCTAATTTCGTGTTGAAGCTCATGACATCGTCATAGTTGTCCGACCCCATAATTGTTAAGGAAGGGTTAGTAATAAAGCCTCTCGATTCATTTTGTTTTTTCAAAATTTGTGATTGTAATTTGAGAAAAACAAGGGTTTTGAGTGCAGGAAGTTGGTTATGTGAGTCAAGAATTTTAGGTTCGTGCCTCCTTTGATCCTCGATGATTCCTTTCATACATGTGGGACTTACTAGAACCATGAGGTATATTTAGTCAATGCTTTCTCTCAAGTTATCTATTTCCCAATAGCTATATTATTTTACCCTTTACCCTATAGCCTTTGACACTGAAACCTGCTTTTGCACAAACATGACATAATTTGAAAAAAATGTATGTGGACTTTGAAAACCTAAAAATCATGGTGAGAAAATCAATTGAGGTTGGATCTGGGAAAGAGGAGCTAGAACAACATCCTAAGGTGGCCTAAGTAGTAGTGAAGAAGGGTTGGTATGCTAGCAATGGAAAATGATAATTTTGAGGTAGTTTGATGGATTTTCTGGTGCCATAACCAAGACAAAAATATCAGGTCTGATATTTTCAAAGATTCATGAGAAACAACATAAGAATGTGTCCTTGATTAGAGGTAAGTTTTCTCCTAAGTTGATGGTTTTGCTAGGTAGTTGAGTGTCCTAGTTAAGGACATATTGTTTGGGAATATTAAGGTTGTTTGGAGGGAAAAACGTTGATTTCTAAGGATGCCCTGAGTGCATAGGTTGAAGGATTATATGTTTTCTAAGAGAGGCATATTTGGAAAAGCTCGGGGACTGGTCTTTGAAGGACAAAAGAAGGCACCCAAGGGAGAAGTTTGTCTATCCCGAGTTTGTTGAAGAGAAGGACATCTTGCAGTGATAGAGGGAAGCCCTACATGCCCTAATTTTGTCTTCATTGGAGTAGCACATGAAGGAAATAGTGGGAAAACGTCTAGTAAGTGTTGAAGAACAACAGTGGGAAATCTAGGAGTTGTTCACAAATGGAGTTGTGAACAACTCACTAGAAGACCCTATGTGTTGCTTCATTGAAGGACTAATGATCATATAGAAGGAAAGTTGTAGTCGTTTTCAATGGCCTAAAGGAGAAGTATCATTAATATAGGCAAATTGGTGTTGCTACAAATCAAGAGGAACATGACCAACATATGTGTTCAAGACACGTGGACTGAAAAGCTTGAGGTGTGCCACATCAATAAGTAGGTCAAGTGTTTTCTTATTTAGGGTATATTTGTTGTCAAAGGACTTACACCAAACCCTAGTTTGTATTCCTTGTATCAGTTGTTGTATGAGGGCAATGATCCTTAGTACATGAGCCCTAGACTATTGTATCATAGTTTGACAATATAACAAAGTTGGGTTATTGAAAATTTGTAAAAAGTTGTATATTTTTGCACGTGTTGATTTACTACTATATTTATTCCATTGTGCAAAGTAGTTTGTTGTGGCATTAGAGTTGGTAGTTTCATAGATTCTAAGACCCTAACCTAGATTCTCCAGAGTTGTGGAAAATCATCACTCTCCTTTATTCTAGGTGACAAGATCGAGATGCATGAAACTGTTCAAATTTATGAGTTTACATTGGTGGTTTGTGCTCATGGCCATTATTTTCATGGGAAGACAATATACGAATGGATGAAAAAGGAGTGGGGGTCTCACATCAACTCATTGCCAAGTTACAAGATACTAGTAAGAGGTTGTCTCATTTTCTTTTTGAACAAGTTTGAAGAGGTTCATTGGGATCTGAATACGGTTTGTAGTATCAACTCCATCCCTTTAATTGTTGAGAAGTGGACCACTCTTTTTTATCCCACTCGGGAGGGACTAGATAGGGCCCCTATTTGGGTTCAACCACAGGGACTAAAAGTACAATTTTGCTTAGATCAGTCTCTCAAGGAAATTGGAAATAAGTTTGGGGAATGCTTGGATTCCAACCTCACTTTCAAAGACTATATGGAAATGAATATGGTGAGGGTATTAGTAAATTTGGATATCAAATATGGCTTATGTGGTGAAACGGAACTCCAGCATTAAGGCATTACTTCTTTTTAGACTTTAGACTATGAGGGCATTCCCTTCATATGCCACAGATGTCACAAACAAAACCATAATGCTACAAGTTGTCCACTGGGGTTCAATGGAAAAAAAGGAAAGTATAAGCCCTCGTCTCCCAGATAAAAGATAAAGGCTTTGTCCCAATGGAAATGACTCCTCTTGTCCTTTCTTTATCTATCTCAGATTCCCCTACTATCTCGACGACTCCAACTCCAGGCCTCATTGCAACTGTTCTTATGATTGTTGATGGGTTTTCCACGAAGCACAGATCTAATCATCCACAACTCCTCTTAGCCACTACTTCAACAACACTACCCTTAGGTACTCTCTCTTCATTTGCTTCTTTATCTTCTATTGTTAGTTGTATTTTGGATTTGAGGAAGGATTGGAATATGATAGAACATGTACTCCATATATATATATATGTTATTGAAAGCAATTATAAGTTTGTGCACCTAGGTTCATGTGGTAGATATCAACTTCGTCAATGAATCCTAGAAGTCACATCCCTTGAGTGGGTGACGTCAAGAACAAACTGAATTTACTTTCCATTATGGCCAATCATTGGGCATCGTTAGCTTAATAACAAAAATGCTATTGTAGGAAATTCTTATGCTTTTTTGACAGCATGATTAGATCCTTAGATAAAATTCAATTTGTACATGTTTATGTAGAAATTTTATGGTGGTGATAAAAATGTCTTGAAGTCAAAACTTAAAAAGTGTATTGAGCTTCAATAACCCAATACATGAGTGCAATCATTTTGTTTATGTTCATGATTCTAACAAATAAAATGGAATGTATGAATATCAAAGATGAATTTTTAATCCATAATTTGAAGATGTATATGAAGACACCAAGTACGTTCATGACCCTAGATAATGTTGGGTGTAGTATAGGGTCTATAAATGTACCAAAATTTAATTTCTCAATCCGGATAGTTTGTGAAATTTGAGACGCAACACTAGTAATTCTAGAGAGAGGCACTAACAACCTGAAAAACAAATTCTAATGTATATTGTGTATTAATATCATCAATAAATGAAATCCTACACTAAAAGAGAATTTGAGAAAACACCAATCCAAACAATTAAATCATGTGGGAAATAAACAAAATCAATGGGAAAGGAAATTCTAGTTACAAGCGAACAAAAGGGAAATATGAACTAGAAATAAAGCAATGTTGGCATAATAACAAAATGAATTTAAATAAATTCAAAAGAAATTCAAGACCATTCTCCTTGCAGTAATTCTACCTGCACTAATTTTACCTGTACTAATTCTGTGTAGAGTTAACTTGAAAGCATCGACAAGTAAATCTACTGCATAAATAACTTATGAAAGAAATCAAATTAATGTGAATCTCTCTCCTTCCTTGTCCCTGAAAATGAATCATGTACCAATTAAACATTATCATAATGCAATTTCCCTTTTATAAATGTTGGCTTTGCGTCACAAAAATCACAAATTTAGATAATATAAACTTATATGTGATTGCTACTTAATGATGCATGAGTTAATGATTAAATGATTTCACCATTTAATAATTATTTAAATGCGTAACGTGAAACCAATCAAAGCACAACCCTATCAATTTTAGACCAAAGAAAAGGATTCGAATTGCATATTAAAATCTATAGATGCAGAGTGTTATAACATATTTCGATCTTGTACATTCAAACATTCTGGCAATCCTTATTTGATATAAAGAAAAATTTATAATGCGATAACAATTTCTAAAGTAGAAAACCAGATCAATGTTGTAGTCGAAAGGGAAACATTTTAGCAGATTTAATAATACCAATTTGAAGAAGGAAACAGTTAAATCTTTCACACAACAAATAATAATCTAGATGTTATTTAATCTAAAAGATGTAGAGTGGTGTCGAGCTAGTCTGGCAGCCAACCCAGCCAGCTCACACCCTCGCTTAGCTTGGTTCACACAATAATCAAAATCATTAGATGCAATAGATGAATAAACTAAGCATGAATAAAAATTGCTTCAATTAATTCCTAAAAAGACAATCTTTCACATCAAGAAGACATGCTTAGCGCCAGTAAGACAAGAGAAGAGATTCGTTGGTGATATATGTGTAATGCTACATTGGGACAACTCCTCTTCCCTCCTGTGCGCTCCCTTCATGTGCATTGCCTCTAGCTGGATTGATTTCCCTACTCTCTCATTAATTGACTAATTAAGTTAACTTCTTTCCGCTCCAAGAAACCTATTATATATGCATTACATTACAATTTGGGCTTTTAATTAGCCGATTAGTAGATATCAACAATTTTCCACGAATAAAGTTTTTTTACAACTAAATGTCAACGCAAGGATGATTTTGGTGAACTGTTTCTCTTTTCCTGGAACAGTGTTGTTGTTGGACTCCACATATGATGGGTGCAATGCTCTATCATGACCATGTGGCATAGATGAGGACATGGCATTGCATTGACTCCAATGTTGATGTGGTTGCCATTCCATCCTAAACTTTTAGACAATCTATTGTTGGACATGGTTCTAGAAGTCACAAGATTTCTCTGTGGTAGTTTTGGTGAAGTGAATTCAAGAGGAACCATAGGCACAACAGCTAGATATACTCAACAATGGCCTTATGCGGGAGATGCATGTTTTGTGGCCCGTGATGGGCACAAGTCTAGCAAGACAAGATATCAAAAGGAGAAAATTTATCTTCAAGTCAATGATTGCCAACTTCAATCCTAGATAAATGCATTGTTTGACTAAGCCTTTGCCTGAGGCCAGAGTTATCTTCTTACATAGTTAAAAGTGTGGCTTTTGAGTCCTCTTCCTCCATAGATGAGCCTTTGTTGTATAGGCAGTATTCCCTTCGTTCTGACAAAACCTTCACCAAATATTCGCTCATACTACAAAACGCCATTAAGAGTATACTGGACATTGTCCAAGAATCGTTGAAAACCATTGTCATAATTTCTACTTCCACCCATCAATAATTGATGCATAGTCTTCCTTTGAAATCATCATGAGTAAAAGTGTCCTTATCCTTCTCTACAAAAGAAAGCTCTTTCTATAATATTTTTATGAACTGATCTATGCGATCTTCCCTGATGACATTATCAAATCCAGAATCCCTAAGCATATGACCATATGCATCTACATCATGTAAATAATATCCACACTATTTAATGTATTCATGAAATTCCAAGGATCAAATTCCACAACACATCATCGATCAATGGCCCTCTCCAATGCAAATGAAAAGGCCTACTGCATGAAGCATTGAAAAACAAGTCAGATCTTTATGAATTAGTTCACTCATAAGTGTTACCAACGAAGAGAAGATGCGACCACCAAATTTATGGGAATGACTGAATAATCTTCTCCTTGAACGATTCCCACCTTTCCTCATAAAGTTCCCCAGTTGGTACCATTTCCATAATGTTTGATTGAGACGTTACCTTTGCAGTATTGAATGCAACAACCTTGCAATTAGGGAGTATGAATTATTTGGATGTGTGGCACTCCTTTCTGAGAGAACCATTCACACAAACCAACAACACTATTTAGCATTTGAATTAGGCAATGCTACTAGAAGCTAGATAAATAACCAACGACCCAATCCTTCTTACATAATGTGCAGAGATAGCAGAAATATTATCATAGGATTACCAATAACATTTGCCACAATTCAAGCCCGGTGAACTGGAGGGTTTGAGTACAGGTACAACTTCAAACACAATGATATCAGTCTAAAAGTTTGCATGTTACTAACAAAATACCACTGCCTTCATGAACAGAGCATAAGACTAGGTTTGAGTTCAACATAGTGCAAGAAGCAGACTATAACTAGTGCAGGAACATCCCAAAGTATAATCAAACCAGTTTTAATCCTGCAATATGCAATATAAAAACCATAATTAAACTCTCATTAATGCTATTTTAATCCTATTAAAACAAAGAAGTAACAAATACTCTTCGAAAATACTCATTTATCCAATCGAAATCATGAGATAAATAAATAAAAATAAGACAAAACAGAGACCCAACATCCCCCCATGCTAACCATCCTTCATTTCCTCATGCAAGGAAATTCAGTGTTGTTACTTCCTCGTGAAAAAACAAAATTAGAATTATATGTAGGCATTTCAAAATGATGTTCCTACAATTTTTTGGGATCACATTTCCTACGCTAGTTAAAGCTTGCTCTAAAACAAAGTGTCTATTGGACCCTTTATTTTCTTAAATTGATTCCAAGAAAATCTAAAATGAAAGAATCCATAAAAACTAAATTGCACGGACGGTGTTATTGCTTGAATAAAATAGCTAACTTCTAAAATTTCCAAAAGAATATCTCGCAGGCATCCTTGATCAGAAGTTACACTTTGAAATCCTCATTGTAAATGTGAGTGACATGGTTTAAAAGCATGGTGTTAAAAATAGACGTAGTAATACCTTCCCATAGTGACTATTTTACTACTATCCATGTATAATTGAAGCTCCTCTTGCCTGGCCATAGTGAATTACCTGCACTAAGGGTCCCCATGCCCATAAAAATCATTCCAAAAAGATAGAACTCCAAGGTATAACAACAAAAGGATGTTAAAGCAATTCTCAAAAGAGATTGATAGTGAGTTCATGGAAAGAAAAAAAAACAACCAAGTAAATTATAGTGTAGAGTCAACTTTAATACCACGGGCATGGCCCTGCTGCCAGTAGGCATCCATAGCCTCAACAGGGGTACTTTTTAACCTTATGAAATGCTTTTGTCCCACCTATTAGATATAGACTCAAAGTTATTTAAGAGCATTTAATTTTTCTCTTTTTAGAAGTTAATTGAAGGCCATTTTCTTGGCTTGGTAACCAACTATTGACAATGCCATTCATGAGAACTAACAAGAATGAACAAGTTGGCTCGTGATGAGATCCCTCATCTTCCAGTTTTTCAACTAAAAGTCATTACCCTAGCTTGGTGACCAATGCGATAATGTCATTCTCCTTAGGACCATGATCATAGTAGGTCGGCTCACAATGCGACCTCCTATCCCTCAATTAATTTTTTTATGTTTTTAAAAAAAATCTGATTATGATTAACCTCATATGGGTTACTTAATAGGTGGGGAAGAAAATCTACTCTTTAAGAGTGCAGGATGGTGTGAAAAGTTTTTAGTTACTATTCTTTACTGGTTGGTCATGCTACCCTAAGAACTTATTTAAAACACGTCTTCGATAATGACCAAAAATATTCCTTGAGTTGATCATCTCAAGGTTCTTTATGAAAGTTGATTAGAGTTTTGTAAGCGTGGTCCACCATAGGAGGTTTTTCACCGGTCCCTTTGAAGAGGATTTTGAAAATATTTTCTGGATGATAGTTTGTTAGAATAGGAAAAAGTATTACATGTAACTTAAAACAATATTCTTGACTAGCATACTAATCAAAAATCAAAGTCACTTTAAAATATGAGGCATTAAGTGTAAAGTTCTTCTGACAAGTCTTACCATGAGAGTGCATGATAATAGTGATTTCAAAAGTTGTGCTTTTAGGGAATCACAAGATCAAGAGTGTTATTATGCATATTTATTCATTATTCTCCTATTATCCTACCCTATTTTTAAAGAAAGAAATATCACGTTTAAGTGAATACCTACTTTCAATGAAGCCATGTGCATAACAAAATTTTTATTATACTCACACTTAGTTTTAGAGAATAGACTTCAAGGCATACCAAAGTGTGAGAAACCAATTGCTTCAATTGACATGGTACCAAGAGTTTCTGAATGATGAGGAAATAAGGGGGCTTAATGATTGCTCAAAACCAGGATTCAATGGAATCCACATATGTATGATTCTCCAACTGATGCAAGTCTTCCACAGTCTAATAGTCATTTTCCTGGAGACACAAAGAATCTCATGAAAGAAAAAAGATAAATCCCTCAAGTTTAGGCTCAAATATTTGATTTTAAAATTGACAAGAATGGTTGAGGGAGATTCTAGGGTTTTGAGTTTCAACAACATTTTCAGAACAAGTTCCAATGAAATATTTCTCCTATGATGGTCTTTGAATGATAACTCCCTGAGCTGAATATTCTGCGGTAATGGGGGAAGTTTCCAAATTCATTCCCTTTCCAAACATGGAATATGTAGCATTTTTTTCAATGGGAAGAATAGGTGGTTCAAACTATTGTGCAACCTCATGGTTTAGATTAGGGTTTATGATATGGTTTGGGCTAAGGTTTTGGTTAATGCTTGGACTAAGGCTTGGATTTAGATCAGGATTAGGGTTTGGACTAGGGTTAGGTCTAGGGTACGGACTAGGGTTAGGGTATGGATGAGGGTATGGACTAGGGTTAGGGTATGGATTAGGGTTTGAATAAGAGCTAGGGTATGGGTAAGGGTAAGGAGTAGTGTAAGGATTAGGATAAGGGGTAGGGTATGGATTCAAGCTAGGGTAAGGTTGCACATGTGGCTAAGACCACGAGAGAGAATAACTTAATGGTGAATTGGAAAGAAATTGTGGCTGTTGTTGGTGCTCATATGATTGAATTTTCATGGGATATTTCCCTAGAGATAATGATCCAAACGATTCTTGAGGCCATGGAGATATCTAGCTTGAGGATGAGGGCCAAGGAGAGGGTGACTACGACCATGAAGTAGGATATTCGATTGTAGGAGGATTAGAAGTTTTCCATGAAAATGTAGGATTATAAACATGTTGAGGAACCTACTCAGGATGATAAACATTATTCGAAGTATCAAATGGTGATGGGTTTTGAGTTATACGTAGTAGTTGATTTGATTCCTTACTTGATTTCCTAGGTACCTGCAGTAATCTTGGTAGTGCTGGGCAATGTTCCATTACATGATCCTCTTCACAAATTTTGCAAACGTTTATTCTACTAAGTGGACACTTTCCAAGGAGGTGTTTGTTTCTACAGTTGGCTCAAAATATAAGTAGTGGGTTTTCATCCTACTCCCACTCTTCTTGCAAATCATCCAATTTTTGAAATCATTAATGATATCATTTTTATGTTCAAACAAAATATTAAAATTTTCAATTGTTAATTCTTCATTGGATGAATTGTATGTCTTTGTAGTAGCATAAAGATTCCTCATTAGATGATTCCTCAAAATACCATTTCCCTGTTTTTAGCAGGCCAATTTATACATTCGTTAGCACATGAATGGTGTATATGTAGGATGGGGGGTTCTTTCAACTTCAGAGAAAATGAGAAACCTTAAAGGAAGAGTGCAGGAAAGAAGTAAAATCAAAGAACATAAAATTGCAAGAGAAACTAGGTGAAGGAAAAAAACAAATGCAGTAGATCACCAAGGTCAATCCCCTAAGCACCTCCATGGCAACGACGCAAAAATGTTGGGTGTAGTATAGGATCTATAAGTGTACCAACATTTAATTTGTCAATCTGGATAGTTCATGCACTTCGAGACGTAGCACTAGTAATGCTAGAGAGAGGCCCTGGCAACCTACAAAACAAATGCTAGTCTATCTTGTGTATTAATCTCATCAATAAATGAAATCCTGCACTAAAGGAGAATTTGAGAAAACAACAATCCAAACAATTAAATCATGCGGGAAATAAAAGAAATCAATGTGAAAGGAAATTCTAATTACAAGCGAATGGAAGGGAAATATGAACTAGAAATAAAGCATTGTTGGCATAATAACAAAAAGATTGTAAATAAATTCAAAAGCAATTCAAGACCATTCTCCTTGCAGTAATTCTACCTACACTAATTCTACCTGCACTAATTATGCTTGTACTAATTCTTTGTAGAGTTAACTTGAAAGCATTTGCAAGTAAATCGACTGTGTAAATAACTTATGAAAGAAATCAAATTAATTTGAATCTCTCACCTTCCTTGTCCCTGAAAATGAATATGTAGAATTGTCCAGAAGTTAAAGGGGCAACTACAATACTAATTAAACATTATCATAGTGCAATTTCCCTTTTATACATGTTGGTTTTGTGTCATAAAATTCACAACTTTAGATAATATAAACTTATATGTGGTTGCTTCTTAATGATGCACGAGTTAATGATTAAATTATTTCACCATTTAATAATTATTTAAATGTGTAATGTGAAACCAATCAAAGCATAACCCTGTCAATTTTATACCAAAGAAAAGGATTCGAATTGCATATTAAAACTTGTAGAGGTAGAGTGTTATAACATAAGTCAATATTGTACATTCAAACATTCTGACAATCCTTATTCAATATAAAGAAATATTTCTAATGCAAGAACAATTTCTAAAGCAGAAAACGAAATCAACCTTGTAGTCGAAAGGGAAACATTGCAACAGATTTAATAATACCAATTTGAAGAAGGAAACAATTAAATCTTTCACACAACAAATAATAATCTAGATGCTATTTAATCTAAAAGATGTAGAGCAGTGTTGAGCTAGTATGACGGCCAACCCAACTAGCTCACAACCTCACTTAACCTGGTTCACACAGTAATCATAATCATTAGATGCAATAGATGAGTAGACAAAGCATGAATAAAAATTGTTTCAATTAATTCCTAAAAAAATATTTTCTCACATCAAGAAGACGTGCTCAACTCCAACAAGACAAGAGGAGTGATCTGCTGGTGATATATGTGTAATGCTACATAGGGACAACTCCTCTTCCCTCCTGCACACTCGCTTCATGCGCACTGCCTCTAGCTGGATTGATTTCCCTACTGTCTCATTAATTGACTAATTAATTTAACTTCTTTCTGCTCCATACAATCTATTATATATGCATTAGATTACAATTTGGGATTTTAATTAGCCGATTAGTAGATCTCAACAATTTTCAATGAATAAAGTTGGTTTGCAATTGAATGTTAAAGCAGGGGTGATTTTCGTGAACCGTTGCTCTTTTCCTGGAACAGTGCTATTGCTAGACTCCACGTAGGATGGGTGCAAAGTTTTATCATAACCACATGGCTTAGATGAGTATAGGGCATTACGTTGACTCCAACATTGATGTGGCTGCCATTACATTCTAAACTTTCAGACAATCTATTGTTGGACATGATTATGGAAGTAGCAAGATTTCTTTGTGGTAGTTTCGGTGAAGCGAATTCAGGAGGAACCATAAGCACATCATCTGGATAATACTCACCAGTGGCCTGATGTGGGAGATGCATGTTTTGTGGCCTGTGATGGGCACAAGGCTGGCAAGACAAGATATCAGAAGGGGAAAATTTATCTTCAGGCCAATGATTGCCAACTTCAATCCTAGATAAATGTGGTGTTTCACTAAGCCTTTTCTCGAGGCCAAAGTTCTCTGCTTGCATAGTTAAAAGTGTGGCTTCTGAGTCTTCTTCCTCCATATATGGTCCTTTTCTATATAGGTGGTATTCCTTCCATACTAACAAAACCTTAACCAAATATTCACTCATACCACAAAATTGCATTAAGAGTATACTGGACACTATCCAAGAATCATTGAAAACCCTTGTCATAATTTCAACTTCCACCCATCAATAATTGATATAATCTTCCTCTGAGAGATCATGAGTAAAATATTCCTTATTATTCTTTGTAGAAAAAATCTCTTTCTCCAGTATTTTCATGAACTGATATGTGTGATATTCCGCAAGGACATTATCAAATCCAGCATCCTTGAGCATCTAACCATATGCAACTACATCATGTAAATCATATCCATGTTGTTTAATGTATTCATGAAATTCCAAGGATCAAATTACACAACACATTGTAGATCAATGGCCCTCTCTAAATAAAATTAAAATGCATGTTACATGAAGCATTGAAAAACAAGTCATATCTTTATGAATTAGTTCACTCATAAATGTCACCGTCGAAGAGAAGATGCCACCACCAAATTTATAGGAATTACTAAATAATCTACTCCTTGAACGATTCCCACCTTTTCTCATAAAGTTCCCCAGTTGGTAGCATTTCCATAATGTTCAATTGAGACGTTACCTTTGCAGTATTGAATGCAAGAGCCTTGCAATTAAGAAGTATGCATTATTTGGATGTGTGGCACTCCTTTTTGAGAGAGTCACTCAGACAAACCAGCAACACTATGTAACATTTGAAGTAGGCAATGCTGCTGAAAGCTAGACAAATAACGAACGAACCAATTCTTCTTCCATAATGTGCAAAGATAACAAAAATATTATCATAGGATTACCAATAACATTTGCCACAATTCGAGCCCCATGAACTAGAGGGTTTGAGTACAGGTACAACTTCACACATAATGATAACAATGTAAAAGTTTACATGTTGCTAACAAAATACCACTGCCTTCATGAACATAGCATAAGACCAGGTTTGAGTTCAACATAGTGCAGGAAGCCCACTATAACTAGTGTAGGAATCGTAATTGGTGTAGGAACGTCCCAAAGTATAATCAAATAGGTTGTAATCCTAAAATATGCAATATACAAACCGTAACTAAACCGTCATTAATGCTATTTTAATCCTGTTAAAACAAATAATTAACAAATACAAATACTCTTTGAAAATACTCATTTATCCAATTGAAAGCATGAGAGAAATAAATAAAAATAAGACAAAACAGAGACCCAATAGAGAAGTATGTAGAGAAATTTATTTAGTCACATGTACCATTATGTTTTGTTGATTATTGTAGCCTTGCATTGAAACATTTTTTTGTAAAGGGAATTATTTCGTTTGCTTGCTATGGCATGTTGTAGCTAAAAGGAAAATATAACAAGAGGTTGTATCTCTCGTAGTTGTTCATTGATGAAAGGTTGTTTAATGAATGTGGTGTCATAAGTCTTTAAATTAGTAGGTATAGAGTGCAAGACAAATTTGGATGCATTTTATATCTATAACATTTTCCTAGAGAATTAGTGGGAAAGTTATTTTGATACATAAGTGTCTTGATAGGTTGAAGTTTGTTCATAAAATGCCCTATCATTCAATGTTTATAGTTAGGTTGATGTTAGGCCTTAGAGTACAATAAGTTCCTAATTATTTTGTGTAGTCCCAATGTGTGGCCAAAATGTATTATTAGTCTCTAATTCGTATGTTGTTTGAGATGAAAATACTATAATTCAATCATAGTGGAGAAGCATGTATGAAGAATTTGTTATAGAGATGTTAGAAAGTTTCTACAATGAATAACTAATGGTTGGTTTTTATAGTGGTGAAACATGAATTGAAGCAATATTGTTTAACGCCTAGTGTTAATGGTAGATATTTCTTAGTTGGAATTATGTGTTTGCAGCGAGGAGGACATAATGATGTTCTAGACATAATAAAGAGTTTTTGGAATTTCATCCAAAATCATTGCAATGATATTCCTTGTGATAGCAATGGATATTGGTTGGAGATGGACAAACAAGGTACACCTTTTATTATATTGAATCAAAACCAAGACCATATGGAAAGATGACTCAAGTATTGTATTTAGAGGAAGTCTAACATGGTGTGTGTAGATTATATATATTGGTCATTGATGTTTATGAGATTGATCTTAGTTAGAGTTGGTACTTGTGAGGAATACTGTAATATAATGTGATTATAAAATCTTGTACTTATTTCCTCCATAACATGGAGCATGCAAATATTATGTAACCATATATATCTATGCATTATGTAAAGGGAATATCATTGTATGACTCTTCTATGAAGGCATACCAATTATCCACTCATCCCTGATGATCTGGATAGCTTGTTTAATATAGTGTACAACCTCTGATAAAGTATGGTTCATGTGTTAGCTGAATTCTTTATGAGTGGATTGTGTTGGTTGTAAACTTCCATGTGAGAGATAGCCATAAAAACCTAAAGTTTCCTATACATTTAGGTGGAGTTCATTTAAATATGAATGAACCATGTACTGGAAGGAGATATTAGTGTTCCAGTAGTTGAAATAGTTAGGTACCCATGTATTTTGTTGGATTGTCACTCAATTATGTGGATGCGAACAATTTGGTAATGCCTACATGATTGGGGAATGAGACACAAATTCCAAGTTAGATCATATATATACTTTATTGATCAACTAGAGTTTCTTTTATGTATTGAAGCAATAGAATATGATGATGAAGACTTGCCTAACAAAGATAAAGGCATGTCCAACTCACTAAGGGTGAAATCTATGACTATTAACTCCTACCTATCATATAGAATATTATATCATGCTTATGATCATACATGAAAAGGCTGTGGTGTGTTAATGTATTGATCAATGTGGTGTAGAGTTGGTCTCAACATGTGTATTATTCCTATGTGTTTTTAGGAGGTTGTTGGATCATGGCTTGATGAAAGATTTTGGTTAGCAAGATTTTTTAAGTTAGTGCATAATTGAAATTTCTTCAACAAGTTTTTAATGTGCCACGATAGCACATCTATCTCAAAAAAAACTTTTATTTATTTATATATGTACTATTACATAGTTAAATAAATTTAGACACCAATTATGGTGTAATAAAAATTCACGCTCTTATATTTGGTTAAAATTTCAAAGTTAAAAAGAAAAAGTAATATAATATATTAATTATATATATATATATATATATATTATTATATATATACTATTATATTTTAGTTATATAATAGATATAGAACAGATTATATCAAGTAAATAAGACAAATTAATTACATAATTGCATTATATAACATGCATCCATAGGTTATTTATCCATCGATACCTATGTAAACCCATGAAAAGAGAACTCTAGGTTAGGTATATCGTGATCCAGTGAATTTTCCTCATTACTACTCAAACAAGCCATGTCAAGAGAAATAGGAAACAACTGATGTAGGCCCACAATCCACATGGATCTATATGTTTATCGAGCGGGTTCACTTTAACATATTGATGTCAATTTTAGATATGGTGTACTAGTTACCCTCTATAGAATAGAGATTAAATAAGTAACTACCTATAGGTTTTTTATTGGTTTATTTGGATAGGAAAATAGAAAAATGTCATACATGAAAAATAGTGTGTAGGTCTCTCCGTCGTGAAAGAGATATGTGTGGATAAAAAGTAGCGGAAGAAAACACAAGTGCGGGTGATATATGGTTGCTTCTAATGGTGTAAAGACCAAGAGTATAGGTGATATATGCATTGTTTTCACCTACAACATCTCCTCCGCCTACTCTTATCCGCTTTCCTTTACACCTTATAAAACAATTTCTAGTTTTAATAAGTTAAAAAATTACAAAAGTTATAACAACATTTTTTACATTGAATCACAATGGAGGGAAAAAGGTGCATATCCCATAAGGAGGGAAAACCATCCCTTTATATTTCCTTTTTAATGAACTATCTCATTTTTGGAAACTTTCTCATTTTTCGAAGCCTTCTCATTTTGAAACCTTCACATGTTTGGTTGGACATTTTTTCCCTCTTCTACATACTTTGAAACCTGTAGTTATAGCTTTTATTTCATCACAATAGCTCGAGAGGTGGCACTTAAGATTTTATCTCTGCTCTGGTCACAATAGCTTGAGATTCCTCAATTCTAGGAGAGCGAGTTTCTTTTTTTCTTCACTAGTTCAAAGACTGGGAGCAAGGTGGTATGATTACTATTATGTTGAGGCTAAGTGATACATTATGTTTTTGGGCTGAAGACTTGCTCATAGGGCTGAGTTTCATTGCTAAAGGAAGAATAAGAATGCTTTGGAAAAAGTGTGATTCAGTAAATGAGAGATGATAACCGAATAGTTGAAAATGTTGCAAGAAAATATCATATAGCCTAATTGACTACAATTTGGATGAGATGTGACCCTATTTGAATCATTATGTAATATTACAGTGGTTTTCACAGAGAATGGTGTCATAACCCCTGCAAAAGAAATAACAATCAAAGTCATGGGTGGGTATTCAAATAGAGGGGAGCACCTTGCTATCATGGGAACACCTGTTATTACCATAGTAACTACATGAATTGAAGTGGATACTAGAGTGGGACCCTCTGTTTCATCGAGTAACTGAGTATGAAATCCTATTTGTGTGGAATTTCTAGTAACACCAATAAAGGGCGAGATATGAATAACAATTAGTGCTCTTTTTATTTATTCTAACTATATGTGGCCCTTGATGAGGACATGATGATTGTATATCAACATGGATAGGTCCAGAACGTGCCTGTCTAGAACCCATGCTAAGAACAATCAAAGTGAATATCAGTCCTTCCCTTCATCTAGCTGAGCTTAAGAGTTATTGGTGCAATTTATGCTTGAATGAGGTAGAATCATAATGAATATCATTCCTTCCCTTTGTCTAGCTGACTGTAAGAGTTATTGGTGAAAATTTTGCTTGAATGATGATGATTTGAAGGAGAAAGACTACTTCTAAACAAGTCAAATGTGAGATAATATGTGGAGTTCCTTCTCATGAGGAGAGATCACTAATTGCAGTCGATTTCACTAGAGTTACATTATCAGGTTTGTCTAATCCATTACATGTAAGACTTATTTTCACAGTGGCTAATAAAAATAATTGTTTTTGTTGTTTTTATTGTTTTTATTTCATACATCAATACTATATGAAATTTTTGAATCAATAGATATTTTAATGAACCAACTAGGAGTTATTTTCAAGTTTCTACTATTCATAATAAAACGTAATGGAAGCTAAATGTATGAAAAGACACCTACCACAATGAAAATACAAATTGTTTGAAGAAATCTGTCTCGAGATTTAATTGCAAACTCAAAAATTTATTGAAAATTGGGGGGTTTTCTAAGAAGGAATATTACATATAGTTTCCCATTGATCGAGGAGGATCTTGTCAGTCCTGTGTATCTGGAGAGTTAAGTTCATCTTCAACATTGTTAGCTCACCAGTATGGTCTTCAGTTTTATTCATGGTGGATGTGGTCCAAATTGTCGATATGGTGTTTGATGATTATTGTCATGATGTGAGAATATCGATTGTAATGGTTTTTTTTAATAAGGTGATGTAAATGGGTTTAAATCCTAAACTAAGGTCTAAAAACCCAAGTTTATAAACCTACACTACATAACCTGAGTCCTAAATGTTAAGTGACAAAGGTGTTAGTCCTAGCACTAAACCTACATTACAAAAACTACACACAAACCAACTTAGGACTATGTATAAACCATATAATAAAAATAAATGCAAATAAATAGTCCTAAATGAAGCAGTCCTAACTGTAGCATGTGAACACCAAGATGGTAGTAACTGTACCAATGGAGAAGATCGCATTAGAATTTGTCGAAGGTTTGCAATCAACATGTGAATGGGTTGTAAACTGTGTCGAAACCACCAAGGGAAAGGCACAACAGTTGACTGGAACCACTGGGGGTAAGCTGCTAGATGGAGCCACAACCATCAGAAGTGTTCATTGTCACATATACCATCACTGTTCGCAGACCGGAACTGACAAGGACAAGCCACTTGGGTGGCAGCCTACAGTTAGACGCGAAAATCACATGTTGGTAGTTCAACTTCTCTGCATAGTTTCCTAACTGCCAGCGGGTTTTGGTATATCCAAAGCCTGTTTTGGGTTTTTGTTGCAGTTAATGCTATTTTTAATATACCCATCATGTGGCTAGTTCGTTAAGTGTCACAATGTGACAAGACCATAACACTAAACATTTAATACAACACATACATGCCAAGATTAGACCATAGAGAGTTCGAATGAACCTAAGAGGGTTATAAATTCATCCTTTTGAGCCAGAGAAGGGGAATTTGAGTGATTTTCAGACTTGTATGTAGATTCTAAGCCAGAGAGGTAGTTGTTATTTTCAATGTATCTTGGCCATCCTGAGGTGGAATTCGGAACTGAGATAGATTTTAGAAAACTAGGAGAGAGATATTTCTGTTGACAGAGACCAGAAGTGAATGTGTGCACATTCATTCTGGTGTTTTTGTTGTGTAAAAGACCTTTTTTTATCAATGTTAACAAAGCGATCACCCATCTTGAAAGTGGACTAGGAGACGTAGTCCATCAAGGACGAACTTCGTAATCAGTGTTTGATGTCTTCTATATTTGTTTTTGGTGCAAATTCATGTACAATTATGCTTCTTAAGTTATTTATTAAGTCTTAAATTAGCTGCTTTCCTTCAGTCTTCCACATTCAACACCTAAATTTAACAATCAATTCATTGTTGGCAAATAATCAATTCTACTTCAGTTTAGTTTATGGTCAATATTATATCATATAGTCTGGTATCAGAGCAGGTTGTGTTTTGTAGAATTTTTTCCAGTGAATGTTAACTAGGTCAAGGTTGTGACATGGAGAAGGAACACTTGAGGAGTTTGATCTAGAGATTGGAAAGCGAAAAGTCGCTCATAAATCGACAATGACAGAATTTGATGCAGGTGAAACTCCTAAAGAGAAGATGAGTGAGGAACAATGTCAAAAAGTGTTTTTGAGCATGCAACAGATGCTGGGAGAACTCTATGAAGATAAGAAGGAAAGATATGCAGCTTCTTCTTTGAAGACATCGAAGAAGGATAAGGGAAAAGGCAAGGCTTATAAACCTCCTTCTCCTCCATCATATCCATCATCATCATCATCATCTTATTCTTCTTCCATTTCAGATTCTGAAACAGAAAAGAAACACAAGACTTTCTTCTAGAACTTGATGTAAAATTTGAGCTACCTATTTATGATGGTGAAATTAATCCTGAAAAATTAGATAATTGGAATAAGCAGTTAGAAGTGTATTTTCGTATTTAGAACATTTCTGATGAAAGGACAAAAATTTAGTTAGCTACACTTAGAATGGGGGGAACAACTTTAATCTTGTGGGAAAGTAAAACTCAAAAAGATGTAAAGCAGAAAGGTAAAGTCATCTCTTCATGGTCTAAGTTTTTAAAATCTCTTAGAAAACAACTCTATCCTTTGGGATACATGCAACAAGCTATTATTGATTGGTTGCATTTGAGGCAAGGAAAGGGGAATAATGTTCAGGAGTTTACTCAGGAGTTTAGGAAGAAATATTTGGCACTTCGTATTCCATTGGATACATGTGAAACATTATTAAAGTACATTGGCAATTTACATTCATATTTGCAACATACATTATTGATGTTTAATCCTGATGAATTTGATGAAGTGTGTGTTCAAGCCATACATATTGAATAAGGTGGTATACCTTTCAAGTTTTCACCGAAAACATATAAGCAATTGGAAATCAAGGATTCCAAAGACAACAATAGGAAGGGAAATTTGAAGGGAAAGAGATCAGCGACAACTTAGAAGGAAAGTGAAAGACCTACCTGTACTCATTGTGAGAGAATCGAACATGATGAATCCAAATGTTGGAAAATTCACCCAGAACTTAGATTAAAGAAGTTGCAGAATAAGAAAGGTGAAAAGAAGGCTAATGCAATAATCCAACAAGATCTAGGCTCTGACTCATGTCATGAAGTTAAAATAACTGCAATGGTTTCGACAGGTAAAACTTCTGACATTGGTTCAAGTTCTATTACTTATGCACCTTCTTCAAACATAAATCATCTGAATGAGGATAAAAGGGTTGAGTTATTTCATATAAGGATAACTTGTAAGCACAAGAAAATAGATACATTATTTGAAAGTGGATCACAAGAAAATTTAATATCTAAAGATTTAGTTAAGAAATTGGGTTTGGAGACACAGAATCATCCAAGACCATACCCATTAGGTTGGCTAAATAAAGAAACTCAGATTAATGTCACAAAGCAGTGTCGGTTACAATTTTCCATTACAATTAATTACATTGATGAAATGGATTTAGATGTGATTCCAACAAACATATGTGGAGTAGTGCTAGGAAGTCCTTATCTCTATGATTGTGATGCAGTGTTTCATAGGAAAGAGAATAAATATCACTTTAGGAAAGATGGGATTGAATATATTGTCAGGGCACATAAACTCAAATCACACTTGGATTTGGTTTATGTTAATCAAATGAAGTGGTTAATAAGTTCAAGTAAGAAATATGTACTCATGGTTGTAAAAGAAAAACATAAGGATCTACAAGATTTTTTTTTTGAGGTTGTGAGTCTTAATTTAAATATAGTTTGGTTAAAGTGGTAGAATATTTTCTAAGTCTATTTAACGAAACAAACATGTTCCTCCTAAGCGAGAAATACAACATGAGATACAATTTATGTTTGATGCCCCTCTTCCTAATATTGGAATATATCGCATGACAGTTATAGAGAACGAAGAAATAAAGAAACAAATCCAGGAATTGATTGAAAAAGGTTTTATTTGATCTATTTCATCTCCATGTGGCCCACCCATAATTTTGGTTCATAAGAATGATGGGACATGGATAATGTGTGTCGACTTTAGGGCCTTAAACAAAATCACAATAAAAAATAGGTATCCTCTTCCCAGGATAAAGGATTTACATGATCAACTAAAAACTATTGTTTATTTCACTAAGTTAGATTTTCAAAGTGGGTATCATCAAATTCGCATTGGAAAAAAATGACATCTGGAAAACTGCATTCAAAACTAGGCATGGACTATTTGAATGGTTAATAATGCCTTTCGGTTTGTGTAATGTGCCAGCAACTTTCATGTGGGTTATGAATGATGTATTTTGCCCATACATTGACAAATTTGTCATAATATACTTGTATGATATTCTAATTTTTAGTTCTAGTATGGAAGAGCATGTTAGGCATGTTAAGCAGGTTTTTGAAGTATTGCACAGGGAAAAATTATACCTTAAACTTTCCAAATGTGAGTTTGGGAAAACTTCACTGAATTATCTTGGTTACATCGTTGGAGGTGGAAGTTTGAAATAGTTCAAGCTAAAATCAATGTGATTGTTAAGTGGCCAAGAGCATAGAATGTGATTGAAGTTAGAAGTTTCATAGGTGCAATTCAGTATTGGAGGAAATTTATTGCTCAGTTTTCTTTGATTGAATCACCGTTACATGCTTTAATAGGTTCTAAAGTTCCCTTTCAATGTGGAGGAAAACAAAAAAAAAAATTTGATACACTTAGGAAGAAAATTGTCATAGCACCAATCTTAGCTTTACCATACCTTCAACATCCATTCGAAATTGAAATAGATGCTAGTGGTTATGCAATGGGTGCAGTCTTACTTCAAAAAGGGAAACCAATTTATTTTCATTCTAAAAATTTTTCTAAGGCAATAATGAATTATCTGACATATGATAAAGAACTATATTCTTTGGTTGAAAGTGTTAATAAATGGCAACATTATTTAATGGGTAAGGAAATAGTGATTCACACAGATCATCAGTCGCTTTGGTACCTTCAGTCTCAAACTAAGTTGCAACAATCTCGTCATTACAGGTGGATGGGATTTCTTTAGCAATTTCACTTAGTAATTAAGTACAAGAAAGGTTTCACAAACAAAGTAGCTGATGTGTTGTCTATACCATCTTTGAATGCTTCAATAGTGCTGCAGAATAGTTATTTAAAACATGAAAGTTATATAGAACAATATAGTATAGATGTTGATTTCAAAGATATTTATGAATCACTAACTCATGGTGCTCAGGTGGAAGAAGTCAATTATCATATTCATGATAGGTTGTTATATCATCTAGGTAATTTGTGCAAACCACAGATAGAAAGAGGGCATGTTATTCGAGAAGTACATTCTTCTCGCATTTCAGGACATTTTGGAGTAAGAAAAACAATGGCACAAATTCAAAGGTATTGTTACTAGCCTCACATGTATGAAACAATTGTTAAGTACATTAAAGGATGTGTGATGTGTTCGATCAGCAAGCCAAGAAATCGAAAGATCCATTTATACATGCCACTTCCAGTTCCTTTACAACCATGGGACAACATTTCCATGGATTTTGTTAGATGACTTCCTATGTCCAGGAGAGGGCATGATTACATGTATGTTGTGGTTGACATATTCAGCAAGATGTGCATTCTTGTTCCATGCAAAAGGCAAGTGACTGCTAAAAAAATTGTAAAGATGTTCTTAGAACAAGTATAGGTTCATTTTGGGTTGTCTACTTCCATTATTTATAATCGAGACACTTGTTTTGTAGGAGAGTTTTGGTCCACTTTATGGGGAATCATGGACACAAAGCTGAAGAAGAACACAACTTTTCATCCATAGACCAACAAACAGATAGAAGTGGTGATCAAGACAATCATACCTATTCTCTGAGGTTACTGTAGTAAGCATCCTAAGTTGTGGGATGAATCTTTACCTTATGTGCAACATGCTTACAATTCATCCTTACATTCTTCGACTAATCGATCACCATTTGAAACATGTTTTGGGTATCTACCAAAGTCACTGATGGATTTCATATTTGGTGAAGAGGATAAAGTGGTTGAACATGATGATGCAAACAAAGCAGTTAATTTCATTCAACGGATACAATAGATACATGAAGCAGTGCAGGATCAGTTAGAGAAGAGCCAAGCAAAGTATAAAATGGGCCATGACAAGCATCGAGTCGATCATCATTTTCAGGTTGACAATCAGGTATGGTTATATATTAGTAAAGACAGGTTGAAAGGTGAAGGTAAGAAACTGAAACCATTAGGTATGGTCCTTTCAATATCGTTGAGAAGTTTGTAAATAATGCATTTCGATTGGATTTACCTCGTTACATGCGTATTTACTTAGTTGTAAATGTAGAAAATCTGAAGTCATATGAACCTCTGATGATCATGGATCTAGAGGAAGATACATAGATTTCAACTATTGATGATTTAGCACCTGAGTATACAAATGAGTTGTAGGAAGATAACATCTTGGACAGGAAGGTTTGATCTTCAAGGCATGGATATGTTGAATATATTCAAGTGGGAGTCAAGGGCATGAATCTAAGCAAGGCAAGGTGGATGGAGATCGGAAGAGTGAGGGAACTGTACCCTCACCTGATATATAATTAAATCAAAATTTTGTGGTCCAAAAGATTTCAAGTGGAGAGGATTGATCCAGGAGGATCTTGTCAGTCCAATGTATCTAGAGAGTTAAGTTCATCTTTAGCATCCTCAACTCGCTAATACGGTTTTCAGTTTTATTCATGGCGGATGTGGTCCAAATTCTTGATATGGTGTTTAATGATTATTTTCATAATGTGACAATATCGATTGTAATGGTAATTTTTAATAAGGTGATGTAAAGGGGTTTAAATCCTAAACTAAGGTCTAAAAACCTAAGTTTATAAATCTACACTACATAACCTAAGTCCTAAATGTTAAGTGACAAAGGTTTTAGTCCTAGCATTAAACCTACATTATAAAACCTATACACAAACCCACTTCAGACTATGTATAAACCATATAATAAAAAAAAATGCAAATAAATAGTCATAAATGCAACATTCCTAACCACAGCGGGACCACAACATGTGAACATCAATATGGTAGTAACCATAGCAACAAAGAATACCACAGCGAAAGTTGTCGGAGATTTGCAGTCAACATGTGAATGAGTTGTAAACTGTGTCAGAACCGCTAGGGGAAAGCCACAATAGTTGACCAGAACCACGGGGGTAAGCCACAAAATGGAGCCGCAATCATCGGAAGTGTGCATTGTCACATATACCGTCACTAGTCGTAGACTGGAATTGTCAAGGACAATCTACTTGCGTGGCAACCTGCAGTTAGACCGCGGCAGACACATGTTGGCAGTTCAACTCCTCCACATAGTTTCCTTACCGCTAATGGGTTTTGGTATATCCAAAGTCTATTTTGAGTTTTTGTTACAGTTTATGCTATTTTTAATATACCCACCATGTGACTAGGTCCTTAAGTGTCACAATGTGACAAGACCATAACACTAAACATTTAATACAACACATAAATTCTAAGATTAGCCCATAGAGAGTTCGAATGAACCTAAGAGGGTTATAAATTCATCCTTTTGAGCCAAAGAAGGGCACTTAGAGTGATTTTTAGACTTGTATGCAGATACTGAGCCAAAGAGGCATTTATTGCTTTCATTGTATCTTGGCCATCTAGAGGTGGAATTGGGAACCGAGATAGGCATTGGAAAGCTAGGAGAGAGCTTTCTATTGACAGAGATCAAAATTGCTTGTGTGCACATTCAATTTGGTGTTCTATTGTGTAAAATACCTCTTTCAATCAATCCTAATAAAGGGTCACCCATCTTGAAAGCGAACCCGGAGACGTAGTCCATCAGGGAAGAACTTTGTAATCAATGTTTGTTGTCTTCTATCTCTCTTTTTGGTGCAAATTCATGTTCAATTATGCTTCTTAAGTTCTTGATTAAGTCTTAAATAAACTTATTTCATTCAGTCTTCCACATTCAACACTTAAAGTTAATGATCAATTCACTATTGGCAAATAATCAATTCTACTTCAGTTTAGTTTATGATCAATATCAGATCACCCATTCTTTGAATAAAGAGAGAAAGAGTGAAATCCAAGAGCCTCAGTGTCATATCTACTACTAGGACCTATTTATATACATGATATCACATGTCTACGCATTTTCACATATGATGTCACTATGGAGACGTTATGAAAATGTTTACCTTGCTATTATAATTTGTAATATTACTGATTCTTCGAAGTAGGAAAGTTAGGGTATAGACAATATATTACAAAACCTTGACACTATGGAGTCGAGTAGAATCTTACCTCTCCTTATCGGTGGAGTGGGATAAACCCCCTAAGTATTGAGTCGAGTGGGTTTGTACCTCTCCCTATCGGTCAAGTGGGATAAACCCCCTAAGTATTTATTGGATGGGGGCTATTTATTTCACATTTTTACCTCCATAGTGTGATCTTCCCCTAAGATAGATTTTTAATGGTATACTAGGTTCAAGAAATAATCGACTGCATGGATAGGGCAATGGAATTGATTGTTCCATTTGTTATCAATGATGTCCTAGATAAGCCCATACTTAGCTATTATATCTTTATGGTTTTCCATATTTTCTCCTTTACTTAATCCATAGCGTTGTAGATATATCCCATGGACAACCTTTCCCCATCCACCAACTACAACACTTTAACAAGAGGCTCGCCAATTCACACAAATTTATGATTGTATGATTCTTTCCATCATTCCATTAATCTAACATATGGTACAACTTGGCCAAATGAAGCTCTAAAATCCTTCAAGTATTCCTCTATGGATGAAATATCTTTTGCAAAATAAATCCTCTCAAATCATGCAAACTAGGGCCTTTGAAGCCTTTCTTGCAATAATAACAAAATCCCACATATGCTAGTAATAAGGAGAGTGGGATGCATTGAAGGGGATATAGATGCATCATACAACCATATTTCTATGTATTCACAAAAAACATCTTTATATTGCTTCTTCTAATGGGTATTTAAGGTGGAATGATTTTGACTTGGTTGAGAGCCACTAGCATAACTGTTATGCTTCTTTACCTGCAAAGCAATACCGAACCAAGAATATGCGCGGAAAAATACCGAGAACACAGAATATGTTAAGAAAATATACCCAGAACACAGAATAGCAAAGATTTTATTACTCAAAGAGAAATGTTCACAGGCCTCTTCGAGGGGGCAACCTCCAAATAGAGCAGAGCTCGATTACAAAACAAGACACGATGCTCCTCGCAGGGAGTCTCTATCCTTTATATATGACTCCTACATGCAATACCACGGGCCAATACCGTGGGTTTTATTAATACCATCTATCTAATACTACCGCCCATTTAACCTTTATTTAATACTACCGCCCATTTACAACTAATTGTGGTCCCATTTTCAACTAACTGGGTTAACCACTTACAAATATTAATATGGGCTTTATTGACTCTTGACTATGACGTGATCCCATGACATGAATAAGGGGGTTAGGGTGGGACCCTAACAGTATCATTGGTTTGATCACACCTTGCCTTAGCCATCTAAGGCACTAGGTGTAGGAAGGGCTTCCTTTAGCTACCATATTTAGTTGGATATGTATGATCCATGTGTATATGATATCATGTCCAATGTGTACTATTTTTATTGTGTTCACTTAAACACTTTGTTCTAACTCTTAATGCTTTGGCTATAAGTTTTAATTTGAGTTGTTCCATGGTGTTTCATAATTTTTCTCATAGAAGTGTGTCATCTTTATGGTTTGGATATATTCTTCGTGATTTGAGTAGCTGCTATACATTAATCTTATTGTACCCCTTATTTCCTTTAGTCAAAATTTATCCCATGTCTCTCTTAACAACACATGTGAAGGCCTTCTAAGCTATGACTAACTTCTAATAAGGTATTTTTAAGCTCTAAGTGAACTTCCTAAAAAATAATGAGCTACCTATAACTATTTAAGTTTATTGATAACATTATTTACAGATTTAAGCATATTTTCACTCCCTTAAAAAATGATAGATATTTCCCTCATTTGTAAAACTCATATCCATTTTCCCTCCTTATATGAACATATTTACACATATTAGATAAATATCAAATAATTTTTATTGATGCCTCATTAGACTAACATTATTACTTATATTCAACATCATTAGCTATAACTTCTATGTGAGATGACCTCCTTTTGCTGAAATAAAAATAAACTTAATGAAAATCGAAGAGACCATAGCAACTGTTTTTTAAGATTTTACGACCTATTAAAATCTAATTTGGCGGCTACTATAAAATTGAAATGGACGTATTAAATTTTATTTTCCTGCCGCACTCAGTTCGCTCTTTATGATTTCGTAGCAGATTCCATACCCTTCTATGACATTCAATTTTGCCCTATCGATTCAACTACATTTTTCACGTGTATTTATTATATTAAATCTGGGTTCACTCTTTTTCGAGCTTTAATTGAGACATTCTTCTCCTGATTTGGATATGGAGCCTTTCATTGCAATTCGAAGAAAAAAAAATGTCGTCCAAATATGAATATAAAGTTACAACCTTCAAGAACTCTGAGGTGTATGGATACTTCTGAAAGGTTAGATCGTTTTCCCCTTACAAATTGATTTTCCACTTGTCAATTGTGCAATGTTAGCATAACATATCGCATTAGAGAGAAAGTGACAATGTTGGCCATTAATTTCCAGGCATGAAAACTCACTAGATGTTTGAACATTGCAGTGCTTGAGTTTATTTATGCTTAGGGTTCGATGCAAAGCTACGTGCAAGGAAACCAAATCAAAACCTCATTTATGCTAAATTCAAATGCTAAACCTTGAGAAAAACTATTAGCATGACAGGATCTAAGTTAAAAAAAAATGAGCAAACACAATATATCCTTATATCAAAGAAAAAGAATAAAAGCCAATTTGGAATGGGCCCCTTTTAAATGGATGACCTGTAGATACTATCATACAAACAACAAATCAATCTAGAGATTATGCCATCTCTTATGGTCATGGTTGACCTGCAGAACAAAATCTGTTTATAACAAAAGATGAAGAAATTAGCTCATTGAAACAGGGAAAATGAAACTTAGTTCTAAAGGTAAAGATACACAAGTCCCAGGCTATAAGTAAACAGAAAAATGAAAAACTCAAGTAGATGATTGGAAAAGAAGATAAAAGGCCCTAAATTCCTCCACTAGGCATGGAGTCTTATCTTGACCCTCAAGCAAAATCCCTTTTGCCTTATATTTCTGAAGTCTCTACGCATTCCCTGGTGAATGCTTGGAAAAAATCACTCTAGGAAGCTGGATTGTATAGAAATAAAAGATAGGCTATACTAGTATTAGGTCTAGTGTAAGTAATGCAATTAAAAAAAATTAAAATTTCTTAGCTCAAATCTGAAGTAAAGAATTAAAATCTGTAAATAGTCAACCCCAATAATCAAAATTTAGCTTAAATATTTTCACAATGAAACAACATAGGAACACTCCATATCTTACTTGCATTTGTTGATGTTGCACTAGCTCCTTCCTTCAATGTAATGTGCATGCCCAAAATCCTTTCTGTTTCTAACTTGGGACTAAATGTTTAAGGGACATGAAAAATTTCATACCAATAGTGAAAAAATGAGAGTTTTATTCCATTTCCAACCATGTACAAATGAGAGGAGTTCCATCCTATTATAGGAAGAGAGGCCTCCTAAGCCATCATTACAAAACCATGTGCCATCATGAAATGGCGTGCTCAATATAAGCGGTAAATAACTGATTCCCAACTAACTTCCTCACATGTGTGGACCTCTCTTAGATGTTAGGTGTTGCACTTCAACCCTTTCCCACCTTTAAGGGTGAAAATAGTCAAACAAAAGAGTGTCTTACTCCTTTTGGCCAACAAACCCTGTTCTTTCCCACATGTGAGGGTTAAGAAAGGGTCAAAGCATTAGTGCCTTCACTAAAGAGCTCATAAATGTGTACAGATAGCCTCCCACATTGGAGAGAGAGGAGATATAAATGTTGAATTTCTACGATCTTGGGTCTAGGATAGAGTCTTAAAATCTCTGATGCTACCAAATGAAGAATCTCAACGATAATATGCACAGTGGAATATAAACAACAGTAAATCACACATGCATAGACTTCAACCCACTATGGTCTTCCTACGCTGCATCGATGAAGACCAAAATAGGGCACGAAGGGTTGCCACCTATCACTGCAAGATGTCCATCTCCCACAATGAACATGGACTAGGAGGTCTACCCATCATATGTTGTAGAAGTCTTTCTCCACACACGAGTCTCAGGCACCACAAACTGCTCCTGGTTGATCAGACCCTTGATCTCAATAACTGCCTCTCTTGCAACCACCTTTTTCCATCAAGGTATTGCTCACCGGGCTCCAACTTAGACATTATCACGTTGTCCTCCAGCAGACCATAAGTGCCCAATCATGTACACACTTGGTCTTCTCTCATGCTACCCTCCAATAGTCCACGAGAGACCAAGTCCACAATGTAGCATCTACACTTAGTTAGGGAATCCCCACACTAGGAAGATGCGTACACATGGCTGCCCAAAGACTCAACCATTACACCCTTTGCTCCGCAATAAAGGAGCTATTGCACAAATTTGAGCATCAACAACTTGTCCTCTCCTAGGACACCATCAACTGTGCGATCTGCTCCTAGTTGGAGTTCCTTCATGCCCAAGGAAACTCCAACAAATGGCTCCCATAGGTTGAAAACTAACTGATCCAATACTTGTCACAATATGTGACCTAACACAAGGAAAAACTAGAGAAATAACATACCTTTCATTTGTTGTTTAAAGACTAAAATATGGTCAATGGTTAGGGAATCCTTGCAGACCACAACAACCTACCATATGAGATCAAAACCTCCACCAAAGACTACATCCTCCACAAGTATACAAGCCTTTGCCACTCGGTGTCTTGATAGGCACCTACAACACCCATATTAGGCTTGTTTAGCCCTCCAAACAACCACCATAGGTGTGTAGCCTAGTCTCCATAGGTCTATGATCTCCTTGGCCTATTCTAGCATGAGAACCCATGTCAACTACCCCATAACAACTTCCCTTGAGTGAGTTTGTCCCTCCTTGAGAGGCTAAGGAAGTTTATTGCTATCCTAGCCTCCAAACAAGCCTTGGTATTCCTTCAAGTATTGTGGTTGCCTAGATATTGTTGGACGGATGAATCGATCTTGCGGACAAGGCCAATATCCCTAGTATCAAAAGATATCTAGCAGCAAACAAACAAAGAAATCTATCTTTCTCTAAACATATGCAATTCATAAATAAAAACTATAGAGGTGTTTAGGCCCTACCTTAAGTCCAAGGCTAGTTTGTAGCAGCCATCCTTCAACTGTCCGAAAGAGTTTCCTTTTGAGAACCTGCAATCACAAACAAGAAAACATCAAATAACACCTGCATAGCTAATATCATAAATCATGTTCATTATGGTGATCAAGGAATCTGTTAACACTCAGGTTGTCCCTTGGCTCCTTAAGGGATACGGCCAAGGTAACCACTAACCAATCTTGCAGCTACAGGTCCTAGTCTACCTGTAACCAGAGAGGGCTCTCTCTTTATAGTTTTGGCTTTGTTTGATGAGTGTTTAGACTAGTTATGATTATGATGCACTGTTTGTTTGATTTTGGTGGGTTGATGATTTCCTTTAGAATTGAAATATAGACTTACAGGACAGTTTGTTCCATTGGGCAATGGAGTCGAGATATTAGTGCTCTAGGAAATGGATGTGTGGAAACAAAGTGTTGCTGCAGAGCAAGTTAGGCATGTGTTAAAACAATATATCAGATTTGTTGGTGAAGAGTGGAAAATTAGTAAGTGAAAGGCAATTAAGAATCTTCCACTATGCTAATGAAGAAAACATGAAAGTAATGCTTAAGAGCAGTTAAGAATTCTTAAACAATATTCACCATGTGTAGGATAAGTTTAAATATGAGCAATTAAGAATTCATATCTATGGCTAATCCAACAGAAAACATATTTAGAAATAGAGATTGAACATAGGGTGTTTAGACCAAATCCTAGGCTATTCGTTTTCTCTATTTACCAAGATTATGGAAACATGAGATTATGGAATAACAGGGAACACATACACAGTTAAGAGAAACTTATTGATTCAGCAAATGACACAGGAATTCTGCAACAACACAGAGCTTTACATATCCATCTTAAACAGCGTTGACACCAGCAATCTCCACTAGTAATTTTATTATCAAAAAGTCTTCAGTATACATCAGAGCTCTTGAGGAAGAATTCTATTACAACTGACCCTCAATGCGTTATCTGAGGGGATATATATACAAAAATAGGGTATGAAATATCTTAGTGGAGAGTTATGGTGCAATAAATTGCACCACCAACTCTCTTACAAAAAGTAAATGACACATAAATGTAACTTTTAAATGCTGAGATAGCCGACATTCCTTTGTCAGACAGATTTGACTTTTGGCTGTGAAAAATAGGCGGTAGCAGTGCTTTAAATGTTGCGTTCATTTTGGCCTGATATTTGAGTGGATTGCTGAGTCACCTGTATGCTTCTTGCTGTACCTGTATGCTGACCTGTATCTGCTGACCTGTTCTGCTGACCTGTATCAAAAAAGGCAAACAAGCAAAGTGGAATTATCTAGGCAAAATTTCCAACATTGCTTGCCACCAATCAGCCGGGGGTAACTGATGTCTTCTTATCTTCACCACTTTTCTCATCTGCCTCTGTGTGTCTATAAAAATTAGGAGGCACCTCAAATAGATGATTAATCTCATGCTCTATGAAGAATAGATTCTCCAGCTTGTCATAGAGGGTCTACCCAGATGGAGGCCCTGTTTCTTCTGTGGAGCTGTTGGAGGCTGTGATCTGGTTTTCTACATAGCTGTTGACCCTTGTCATATACTGCTTATATGGCAGCAGCTGTCCTGTACCAGTCACTAGGCTTGGAAGTCCTTTATCCTGCAAAATAGCCATTTTGGCTCTGAATTCATCTATTTCTACCTTCATTTCCTGGCACTTCCTCTCTAGTGTCTGGGTGAAATTCCTCAATGTTAGAACCTTTTTAGCAGTGAGGATTGTATCTGTCCTGCTGGTTATTTGTAAAGCGGCCAGTTCTTCCCTAGTGCGGTTATTAAGGAAGTGAATCTTTTTGGTGGCCTACTCAGGCATTATTCCCAGGGCTGTCCTGGCTCCTTGAATCTCTATGTGAGCTATTTCTATCAGCTCCACCTGTTCAAAAATGGCTTGAATGGACCTCCATTGGTCCTGCATAGATTGGAAAATCTTGGCCCAGATAATCTTTTTTATTTCTGCTAGGGTGTTGCCTAGCATCAACTCCTTTTCTAGAGTTTTTACTTTGGCCTCCAAGGCCTTTATCTCCCTTTGTTTTTCTGCCACAGTCATTTTTGACTTGTCATAACTGCCTCCAGCTTGGCCAGTTTTTCCTTGGCAACATTTATTTCTGTGACTTGGTTCTCCAGCTCTTTGACAACCTTCATTAATTCTTCCATGCTCAGGCTGGATTCTGCTGCTGTTGTGGCTTCTACAGTTGCTCCAGTTGCTGATGTAGCTGTGGTAGTTGCTGGAGCAGTAGGAGGAGCTGCTGTTATTGGTGCTGGAGGGGTAGATTGGAGGTTTGTTGAGGTCTGTGGTGGCTGGGAGGCAGATTCCCCTTGCTTGTCCTGCATAGCTTTTTCCAATTCTGCCTCCATCTGCAGTATCCTTTGGTTCATGACCAGGAGCAACTCCATAGCATTATCCACCTGCTTTTCTTGCACAAGCTCTGCTGTGTCAGGATGGATAGTAGGAGGCAATTTTGCCTGCCTCCTCAATGCAGCTATATCATCCTCCTTTTTCTTTATAAGGGCTCTGACACCCTTTGGATCTTTTGGGTCATGCCCCAAATCAATAATTATATCCTCCAAAGTTTTTATTCTGTTATCTTTGGTGGAGGAGGACAGCCTCTCTAAATCGAGTTGTCTGTTTGTGTTTTATAGTGATTCCTTTAGCTGATGGGCCAGCATTGACCTGTCAGCAAGTGTTGCATACACCATCTCCCCAGTTTGCTTGTGTAGCTCAATTTGATCCATGGGGTGTATGTCTTTGGCAAAGACCTCTAGATTAGTCTTGTAGTAATCTGCTGTGGTCTTTGGGTCTGGGACCTTGGGCTTCAGATGAGTGAATATCATCTTTTCTTCTTTGAGGTCAAAGGCAGCCATTAATCTTTGCTTTTTAGCTGGGGTTGTGTTAAGGAACTGCTCATAGAGCTGCACTCTTAGCAGCTCATTTTGTGCTTTGATTTTCTTGAAACCCTCTTTGACTGTGGTTGGCTTTTTGCCCTGCTGTCTGGAGGAAGACACCTCCACGGTGTGCTGCTGAGCCTGTTCTAGCTGAAATGAGCTAGTGGCAGTCTGTTGGCTCGTCTGTTTTTCCCTACTTTGGCTTTCTGCCAGCTCTTCACTTATGCCTCCTTCAGCCTCAGGGTCTATTCTCGGCCTCTTGGCCTCTGGTTGCTGAGATGACCCTGTCTGAGGTGTGGTTTCTTCTCTGTCCCTCTTCTTCCCTCTCTCATCATTTAGAGGGGTCTGCAACACTGGGTTTTGCGTTTTTTCAGTTTGCAGGGGAGGGGCCTGTTCTGTTTGTTGGTCTTTTGAGGCACTAGGTTGCCCTGTTTCTGTCTGCTGATGTTCATCCATCTTCTCCTCTCCTTTTGTGGTGGTTGTTGTAGCTGGAGCCTGCTGGATGTCCTGTGTTGTTGGGGCAGTACAGGTACCTTCTCTTGCTTGGACTGTTTGCTTGGAGACCTGTTGACAAGAGTCCAAGTCAAGAGTTTTTTCGAAGTCCTTTACATTTTGCTCCATTATTTCTTCCTGAGTCAATTCCTCTACTATTGATCCAGGCACCCATTCATCTTGATTAGCAAAATGTTGTACTTGAGGGAGTGGGGCATGTTTATAGGCTAGTAGCCTATATTTAACCCTCCTTGCACTGATGAAACCTTCAGGGTCATAAGGGACCCACCAGAAACTTCTCTTAAGTTTGAGTTGCTGCCCTAGTATTTGGTCAGCTTCTTGCCAACCATCTTTTTTGTTCATTGTAAATGGGCCTAAGTGATCTCTGAATTTCAGGTTGGCCTTCTTCTTGGCACTGTGAAAGTGTGTTAGGTCGGAGTTTATAAGCTGCCTATAATACTCCAGAGCAAATAGCCTCATAGGGACATACTTTGGGAGCCTGTAGGGACAGAGCTCACAGCCATAAATCCTGATGACAGAGTGATTTTGGTACAAGTACCAATCACCAATTTTGTAGCTTCTGGATAGCTGCAAAATATTCTGCATATCCTTGGATAGTCTCATAGGAGGAGTCCACTTTAAGAGGCAAATGACTGGATATACAAATTTATCAATGAATTCACAGTATGAGTAGGGGGAATTCTGGACTTGGTGGAAGACTAAAGACCAGAAAATCACAGACCTTCTCTCACCTTGTGAGTCTAGCTTCTTGATTGAGCATTGGAAGCTATCTGTATGGTAGTACAAGATTAAGTGGTAGATGTATGAGGAATATTTGAATATTGCCTCCCTATCCAGCCTTGTCAACTGATCATGTATCTTGATGGCAATGTACTTGGCATAGTTGTATTTCATAGCAGGGGGCTTCATCAGGTTGTATGCAGAGAGCATGACTAGCACAGTTATATCAACATGTTTGTTTGTGGTGAACCCCAGCACAGAGGTCAACATGTCTATCAATTGCTTGCCAACTTCATTGAAATCTTCATATGAGAAAGGAGGTGGCCCAGAGGGCTGGCAATCTGCCTTCATGAATTTCCTGGCTATGGCATCAATGTCTGAATCAGAAAGTCTGGAGCCCACATTCGGCAAATAGTCCATGGAGAAGGGGTATAGCAACTGATTCTGCTTGTAGATGAGCATCTGGTTGATGGAGTATGGAGTTATATAGAAGAGGATGCTCCCAGATGGAGACTTCACAGCCCTGAGTTTCTGGTCATAGTTCTTTGCACACAGATGGATGATTTCTGGGAAAGTGTTGACAGAGGGCAGAAAGTAAGTGGGCAGATTAGACTGCCATACCCCATACAGGTCACTGTTGTCCAAGTGACTGTTTCTCAATTGACAATATGTCTGCAAATGATTTCTCTCTGCCACAAAATCTGTGATGAGAGCATCATCGTCCACCAAAGGTATAGCCTCTAGCTCCCTGTTGGGTGGATTTATGGGAAAAACATCCAGAGCAGCTGAAGTTGCCATTGTCTTGGTCTTTGCTGGTGGTTTTACTGTGTTCCAAGCTTGGTGTGAGTTCTGAGGAATGGTCTACTGCTCTTTGTTTGCAGTGAGCAGTTTTGGTAGTTCAAGGGGGCTGTCACAGGCTTATTTAATCTGTGGGGCACTCTGTTTTGAGGAAGTAGAGTGTTTTGTAGCTGGCTAGATGGTCTCTTGCAGAGAATTTGCTTATCAGAGGTGAGGGAAATTGACAATTTTAGTTCTTCTAGCTTGTGGCTTGGCCTTTTAGCTGCTCTTTTGTGAAAACTAGGCAGATTTTTACCGCGGGTGACAGGTTTCCTTGGAATTTCTTTTGTGCAGGGGTTACAGGGGTTTCATTGGTAGTTTTCTGAGGTGAATTTCAGCAATGTGGGTTCTTAAATTAAGTTGTATTGAGAAGGAAATAGGATTTGTATGAAGAACGGGGGACAAGAGGGTGCCTGCGGCAAAATACCTATTTTAATGGCGTACGGGTGTTTACAGCGGTCAAATTGGTTGAATTGTATGCGGTTGAGTCGACAATGGGGGCGGCAGCAATTCTAGCAGATCACTTTTGCTTTTCAACTGTTGGAAATTGAATTTCAACTTCAGCGGAGCTCCGGTTGTTTTGCAGAAAATGATAAAAATAACGGTTTTTACGCCTTTTTATGCATTTCAGGTGAATTGGCACCTTTTTGTGATGACATCATGCTGACGTCATCATGGGGCCCGGTACGGAGGAGGTGACGTGGGCGCCCAGGTGGCATTGACACGGTGGCATGGTGGACAGGGCGATGCACGGGGCAGGGGTTACGTGGAGGCACGGCAGCGGAAAAGTGGGGTGACGTCACGCTGATGGAGGCGTGACGTCAACGTGAGGGGTAGGGCGGTAAGCAGTCTCCCCAGCAGGCCCTTAGGCGGTAAGCGGTTTGGTGGGGGGGGGGGGGGTAGCGAACAACTCCCGCGCCTGATGCGTGGAGGGGGTACGGCGGCAATACCGCCAATCCCCCGGACGCAAAAGGCCAGGCAGCTTTGTGGGCGGATCGACCGCCCACCATAGGATGGCGGGGCGGGAGATCTGACGGCTGCCGGTGATCGGGATATGCCGGCGCATTAAACAGCAGGGGACCCGCCCGTTCATTATAATAATCGTTTAATAAATGGGCACGGGGGGGTTTATAACCATAGGTTTTGGGTTTTTCAGGTTTACTTAATCGCACATTTATCAAAAGTTTATTATTTCAAACTTTATAACAAAGGGTATAGGGCAGAGAAAGGGGAAAAAGTGTTATTAAGAGCGGGGAAGGTGATTTTGCCTTTTTTAACCATAGTTTTTCTTGAATCCATAGTTGTTTTAGGAGGGCTTAGGGCTAATGCTAACCCTTGAGGGGTTAATATTTCCCAAGGAAGGGATTTAGCTGCAGCACTGGGGGGAGGGGGAAATTAGGGAGTTATAACATAGGTTAGTGATTAATGTGGTTTGTGAGGTGAGTGAGGGGGTGAAACCAAGTAAAATGGAACTTGACTTAGGGTATTGAGGATAGATGAAAATGATACAACAAGGATGTTTTTACACAAGAAATGTGGCTTCTTTTCATGTTTGAACTCCATGGTTTGACCAAGTGGTTTGTGATATAAAGGAGTGGAACTGGAGACCTGAGCAGATCTCAAGGCCCCTATTGATGTTAGTAAGAACTGATTTCCAGGGAAGCTGGGGAAGTTAGTCATGCTTCTAGTGCTTGTCCTCCATTCTTTTCTTTGATGCCCACACCCTGAGTGGCATAAGTTTTTTGTACTTAATAGGCCAATTGGTGATGGCCCTCCATTTCTGCAACCTTATCTACCTACCCCCCTACTTGCCTAGCATTTTTTGTTTCTTCTTGGAGGGTGCATTTAGACTTGCAGACCCTTTATGTGCCTTTTCTTTTCCATTGGCTTTTTTCCTTTGATGTCCTATCTAGTACTACCCTTATTTCTTCCAAGGCCCCAGATTAAGCAGTTGGGAACCTTAGTTCTCTGCCTAACTACTGATCTGCCAAGATTAAACATTTTGGACAGATTTCTTTCTCTATTCTACAACAAAAATTGAAAACATGGCATGATCCAGATTAGACTGTGGGATCATCCATCAAAAATTTAATAGGCATGAAGGCATGTACACACCTTGTCTTTCCTTGAAAATATGGGATCTTTGTGGCAGCAAAGCAGAGCATATTTGGCACTTGAATTTGCCAATCATGAAATATGAAACCTATTGGTATAGGTATCCAACAGTGGCTCCACATGGGGATGATTTTTCTTCTTTGAAAGACCAAGAACAACAGGTCAGTGTGCCTTGGCCCTTTGGCTACTCCTTTCAAACTTGGAGCTTTTTCATCCTTGAACCCTCAAAATGTAGACTGACCTATTTATAATACTTGCTGCAGTCCAGTCTTTTCTTGCTTCTGCAAGAGTCTTGAAATAAATTTATTCACATACTTAGAGAAAACAATATATATAGAAAATTATGTACAAGGGCAACCATACTGCATTTATGGAAGGTAGTCAAAATAGTGCTTCAGCATCCTGCCATTGACAGGACCTTCATCCAAATCAATTTCATCAAGATTTTTAAGAAAATAGGTGTTATTTCCTTGTACTGCTTGGATGAGGAATGGTCCTCTCCAAAGGGAATCAAACTTTCCATGCTTTCCTTTGTCTTCTCTCCTTGAATCCCACTTGAGAACTTTGTCACCTATGTTAAAATCCTCAGCCTTGGTCCTTCTATCAAAAGCTTTCTTGAGCTTTTTTTGTAAGATCTGAACTCTGTTATAAACTTGGTCCCTGGTTTGCTGCAAGCATATAATCTGATTCACCCTTCTTTGCATATCATTGGGCTCAGCTTGACTTTCTTGGAGTAGCTTCATAATAGGGATGCCTAGTGATGAAGGAAATTTGGCTTCTAATCCATAGACTAACTCATATGGGCTGACCCCAATTGATCTTTTGGTTGTTAATCTATCTGCCCATAAGGCATTGATGAGTTTCTTGTGCCAATTCTTTTTGTTCTCTTCCAACACCTTCTTTATCATATTTACAAGGCTTTTGTTTGATGATTCTGCCAAGCCATTTCGTTGGGGATAATATGCAATAGAATGGCCCAAAGTTATGTGGAATTTGTGACAGAAGCTGACCATCTTCTTGGATCTGAAAGCAGCAGCATTGTCTGTTATTATCTTATCAGGGCATCCAAATCTAGCAAGGATATTGGTCTCAAGAAACTGAATGATAGTGGAGTCATTTGCTTGTCTGCATGGGATTGCCTCAATCCATTTTGTGAGGTAGTCTATTGCTGTTAGAATCCATCTATGTTGGCTTGAGGATGAGGGATTAATTTCTCCAATGAAATCCAAACCCCATTGCTGAAATGGTCTCTCTGTTGCAATAGGTTTTAAAGGTAGTGGCAGTAATTGTCTCTTTCCTTCAAACACTTGACATTTATGACATACAGTGGTGAATTTCTTGACATCAGAGAACACAGTAGGCCAATAGTATCCAGCTTTTAGTATTTTATCTACAGTGGACTTCTAATACAAATGCCCCCCACAATCTCCTGCATGAAATTCTTGCATGATCTTATTAGCTTCATTTTCAATCAAACAGTTTAATAAGATTCCCTCATGGTTTTTCCAAAACAGATTTCCTTCCATAACACAAAATTTTAAAGCTTTCATTTTTAAGAACCTACTTTTAGTTCTGGACAGCCTTGGGGGAGCACACAGGTTTTGCAACACATAACAAATATCAGAATACCAGGGGGATTGTTCAAAGGCTACATTGATCTTTGGAGTCGCCAACTCCGGTTCACTGTCAAGTTGGTTGATGTCTAGGGCTTGGAAATTCGTTTCAGACATTAGTTTGGCCAAGCCCTGCCCTTTTATCAGTTTTGTAGGTTTTATTTCTATATCAAATTCCAGGATATTTGCAATCCACTTTCCCCTTCTACCCTCCAAGTTTTCTTGAGTGAGTATATCTTTGACAATTGGGCTTGGTACATAGGCTATTACATGGGAGTATAGGATGCAAATCCTAAAGTCTTTAATAGCTTTGACCAAAGCATATGCTTGTTTTTCCATGATCTGGTACTTGAGGGTTGCATCTCTAAGAGCTTTACTAAAGAAAGCAATGGGTTTCTCATTCCCTTGGTCATCTTTCTGTAGCAAAACTGTAGCAATTGTGTGTTGGGAAGCAAAGGAAAATATGATGAACTCTCTATCAAACTGAGGGTTGGTTAGGACAGGAGTTTGGGTGAGGGAAAACTTGATGCCTTCAAAAGCTTGATTTGCTTCTGCTGTCCACTTTACTTTTGAATCCTTTTTAAGCATGTTATTGAGCAATCTACTAAGCTGAGCTAGGTTTGGGATAAACCTTCTTAGAAAGTTGATTTTACCCAGAAAGGCTTGTAATTCCTTTATATTTCTTGGATGAGGCATTTGTAAGATGGCTTGGATCCTGTCTGGATCAATTCTGATGCCATCTTTGGAGATAATGTGACCCAGCAGTTTACCTTCCTCCAGACCAAACAAGGATTTCTTAGGATTTAAGGGAATTCCATATTTCCTGCAAGTTGTGAATATCTGCCTTAGATGTTTTAAGTGGTCTTGGTCAGATTTGGAGAAAGGTGTGAGATCATCTAGATAAATGACAAGAAAGTCATAAATCTCTTTAGCAAAAGCAATGTCCATTGCTCTTTGGAATGTAGCCCCTGCATTTTTTAAGCCAAAATGCATTTTAACATATTTAAAGGTTCCCCATGGGGTTGTAAATGCAGTTTTGTCCTGATCATCAGGATGAACCAGGATCTGGTTAAAACCTAAGAACCCATCAAGCAAGGAAATCCTTGAGTCCCCAACTACTCTCTGCAGAATATGATCCATTTTGGGCAAGGGGTAGTTGTCTTTTAATGATACTTGGTTGAGGTTTCTCAAATCAACACAGAGCCTAATTTCCCCAGTTTTCTTCCTTGTAGGGACTAAATTTGAGATCCAATCAGAGAATCTGATTGGTGCTATAATGCCTGCTTTGAACATTTTTTGTACCTCTTGTTCCATTGCTGGGAGGAGCATAGGATTAATTCTCCTCAGTTTTTGTTTAAAGGGCTTTTGATTTGGCTTGAGTGGGATGGTGTGTTGTATTACAGAGGTGTCATAGGATTTTAGATCCTCATAACTCCATGCAAACACATCTTGAAACTCTTTAAACAGGTCAATGTATTTGGGCTTTTGGTCAGGAGGCAATGCAACAGATAGTTTTATGATTTTGGGTTGTTCAACTGTCCCAATGTTATGCTCTTCTATGGTAGTGTTCAGGGGCTGTAGTTTTGGTTTATTGGGGACATCATTGGAGTCAAAAATGTCTTCCAAGGGAGCTAAGCCTATTGGAAGAAAGTTGTCCTTTAATTGTATCACCTCAGTTTCATAGTCAGCTATATCCTCATATTTACCTTGTTGGATTTCTTGTATGTTGTGTTGGTTGAAGATTGTAGGATGTAGCATTTGGTTAGCTGTTTTGGGTGATATTGCTACGCTATTGCGTATACCATGTATTTGTGATTGATTTTCTGTCTCAAGTATTTGTGATTGACTTGCTGTCTCAGGTATTTGTGATTGACTTGCTGTCTCAGTGTCTATGTTTAGACCTGAAAACTCTTCTTGTAAAGTCAGAAAATTGTTGATTTGTGTGTCATTGTCAAACACCTGCCAGTCCTTTATATTGTTTGGTAGATGTCCTGGTTTTACTTAGCTGTAAAATAGTGATGGGGCTCAAAAGGGAGCTTGCAGGTACTTGCAAACGTAGCTAGACTATGAGCATGAAGGTTTTGAGCCCTAGGAATTTTGGTAATCTGGAATGCAGTGAAGGACTCTAGTAGCTCAGTGGCAGCAGACCTATAAGACCTGAGTCTTTTATCATTGGTAACAAAATTGCCTTTCACTTGTTGAATAACGAGGTCTGAGTCTCCTAAGATTGACACTTTCATGGCTTATAGGGATTGCATTACTTTGAGGCCTAGCAGGTGTGGGGTCATTAATATGCCATGATTATTGTCACTTGTGAACGTTTATTCCACCAATTTCCACCATTCTTCATCATGTCATTTATTATAATTTATCATTTAAATCCATTTTATAAATGATTTATGCTCTCATGGATGAATATTATTTATTCTCCTTTATTTCTAATAAATTGATTATTATGCATTATTTTACCAGTGATAGTTCTAATAAGTTGGTTGTAACCTTATTTACCATTTTTAGCCTCCAAAGTAACTTCCAGATTGAAGATTTGATTTTTAAATCAGCCAACTCAGAAATTCGTTGGTTTAAGGAGTGATAGTTTTGCGGTTAAGATTATGAGCAAATGAAGACGAATTTGGAAAATCTGAAACATGGGTTTTGTCCAGAATGGGCCCAATTATCTTCATGCAGAATAGTTTGTCCAAATTCAGCCTGTACAGGGAGAAACGCAGGGTTATTTGAGCATGATTTTTTGGGATTTGTTGTTGTGGCCGCCCTCCAAATCTTAGTTGCAAAGCCAAATAAGCCTTGTTCTTGTTGATCAAATGGTTAGAATCAATCCAATTTTGTAAAAAAAATCATGATTGTAATTATCTATGCTCTGATCTTTCTCTATTTAATGAAACCAGAGATCAGAGAGGGGGATGATTTTGAGTGAGACGTGATGACGGATTTGGGGAATGAGAAATGATGGACAACGATGGTGGATTATTCATGCTGTAATTCTTAAGCTTTTGTTGTTGTAATGATTCCACAATTCGCTGATTAATAAATGAATTGGGAGTTGCTGTTCATTCTTCTCATTCTGAAGTGATCCAGCAGCGTTTGCTGGCGGCTAAGGGCCCAGCCTCTGGTGGAGTAAGCTGCTGCTATTGTGTATCATATCTTTCCAATTGCAGTTGTATGATATCTTTTCATGTGTGGATTGTTTATATAGTTTAGTAATCTGATGTATTTGTTATATGCTGTTCCACGATCTATTACAACTAATCCATTAATGGTTTCATCCAGCAAGTTTATGTAAGTGACTCTATGTTGTGTAATGAATCTTTTCGGAGTTGATTACATGTTCACTATTTAAACCGATTGTTTCTGTTACAGAGCTTTCATATTAAATATTGCTATTGGATTCATTTTGAACTCTTATTCGTGGGAACCCGAAAGTAATATTATTTCATTTGGAAACGGAAGTCATATTCTTTGGAAACATCAGATTGCTATAATAAATATGTTGTGTATATATGGTAAATGTTGTTCCATAATTCATTTGTGAATATTGTCTCATACAGTAAAGTTCATTGAAATTACTTT